>WNGS01001250.1:78390-108107 GCA_020271785.1 Procambarus virginalis | reverse complement strand
TGGGACAGTCCACTAGAGCTGGTGACACACCAAGAACACTGGTGACAGCCCACTTGAGCTGGTGACACACCAAGACCACTGGTGACAGTCCACTAGAGCTGGTGACAGTGCACTAGAGCTGGTGACACACCAAGAGCACTGGTGACAGTCCACTAGAGCTGGTGACAGTCCACTAGAGCTGGTGACACACTATGAACACTGGTGATAGTCCACTAGAGCTGGTGACACACCAAGAACACTGGTGACAGTCCACTAGAGCTGGTGACAGTCCACTAGAGCTGGTGACACACCAAGAACACTGGTGACAGTTCACTAGAGCTGGTGACACACCAAGAAGACTGGTGACAGTCCACTAGAGCTGGTGACACACCATAAACACTGGTGACAGTCCACTAGAGCTGGTGACACGCCAAGAACACTGATGACAGTCCACTAGAGCTGGTGACACACCAAGAACACTGATGACAGTCCACTAGAGCTGGTGACAGTCCACTAGAGTTGGTGACAGTCCACTAGGGCTGGTGACACACAAAGAACACTGGTGACAGTCCACTAGAGCTGGTGACACACCAAGAACACTGGTGACAGTCCACTAGAGATGGTGACAGACCACAAGCTGCTGACACACCAAGAACACTGGTGACAGTCCACTAGAGCTGGTGACACACCAAGAACACTGGTGACCGTCCACTAGAGCTGGTGACACACCAAGAACACTGGTGACAGTCCACTAGAGCTGGTGACACACCAAGAACACTGGTGGACAGTCCACTAGAGCTGGTGACACACCAAGAACTCTGGTGACAGTCCACTAGAGCTGGTGACAGTCCACTAGAGCTGGTGACACACCAAGAACACTGGTGACAGAGCAGTACTAGAGCTGGTGACACACCAAGAACACTGGTGACAGTCCACTAGAGCTGGTGACACACAAAGAACACTGGTGACAGCCCACTAGAGCTAGTGACAGTCCACAAGAGCTGGTGACACACAAGACCACTGGTGACAGCTCACTAGAGCTGGTGACACACCAAGAACACTGGTGACAGTCCACTAGAGCTGGTGACACACCAAGAACACTGGTGAGAGTCCACTAGAGCTGGTGACACAAAAGAACACTGGTGACAGTCCACTAGAACTGGTGACAGTCCACTAGAGCTGGTGACAGTCCACGAGAGCTGGTGACAGCCTACTAGAGCTGGTGACACACCAAGACCACTGGTGACAGTCCACTAGAGCTGGTGACACACCAAGAACACTGGTGACAGTCCACTAGAGCTGGTGACAGTCCACTAGAGCTGGGACACACCAAGAACACTGGTGATAGGTCACTAGAGCTGGTGACACACCAAGAACACTGGTGACAGTCCACTAGAGCTGGGGACACACCATGAACACTGGTGAGAGTCCACTAGAGCTGGTGACACACCAAGAACACTGATGACAGTCCACTAGAGCTGGTGACACACCTAGAACACTGATGACAGTCCACTAGAGCTGGTGACAGTCCACTAGAGCTGGTGACAGTCCACTAGAGCTGGTGACAGTCCACTAGAGCTGGTGACACACAAAGAACACTGGTGACAGTCCACTAGAGCTGGTGACACACCAAGAACACTGGTGACAGTCCCTGGAGCTGGTGACACACCAAGAACACTGGTGACAGTCCATTAGAGCTGGTGACACACCAAGAACACTGGTGATAGTCCACTAGAGCTGGTGACACACCAAGAACACTGGTGACAGTCCACTAGAGCTGGTGACACACCAAGACCACTGGTGACAGTCCACTAGAGCTGGTGACAGTGCACTAGAGCTGGTGACACACCAAGAGCACTGGTGACAGTCCACTAGAGCTGGTGACAGTCCACTAGAGCTGGTGACACACCATGAACACTGGTGATAGTCCACTAGAGCTGGTGACACACCATGAACACTGGTGACAGTCCACTAGAGCTGGTGACACACCAAGAACACTGGTGACAGTCCATAGAGCTAGTGACAGCCCACTAGAGCTGGACACACCAAGACCACTGGTGACCGCCCCACTTGAGCTGGTGACACACAGAACAGGTGACAGTAAACTAGAGCTGGTGACACACCAAGAACACTGGTGACAGTCCACTAGAGCTGTGAACACACAAGAACACGTGACAGCCCACTGAGCTGGTGACACACAAGACCACTGGTGACAGTCCACTAGAGCTGGTGACAGTGCACTAGAGCTGGTGACACACCAAGAGCACTGGTGACAGTCCACTAGAGCTGGTGACAGTCCACTAGAGCTGGTGACACACCATGAACACTGGTGATAGTCCACTAGAGCTGGTGACACACCAAGAACACTGGTGACAGTCCACTAGAGCTGGTGACAGTCACTAGGGCTGGTGACACATCAAGAACAATGGTGACAGTTCAATAGAGCTGGTGACACACCAAGAACACTGGTGACAGCCCCTAGAGCTGGGGACACACCATAAACACTGGTGACAGTCCACTAGACTGGTGACACACCAAGAACACTGATGACAGGTCCACTAGAGCTGGTGACACACCAAGAACACTGATGACAGTCACTAGAGGGTGACAGTCCACTAGAGCTGGTGACAGTCCACTAGAGCTGGGACAGTCCACTAGAGCTGGTGACAGTCCACTAGAGCTGGTGACAGTCCACTAGAGCTGGTGACACACAAAGAACACTGGTGACAGTCCACTAGAGCTGGTGACAAACCAAGAAACACTGGTGACAGTCCACTAGAGCTGGTGACAGGACCACTAGAGCTGGTGACACACCAAGAACATGGTGACAGTCCACTAGAGCTGGTGAACACCAAGAACACTGGAGATGTCCACTAGACCTGGTGACACACCAAGAACACTGGTGACAGTCCACTAGAGCTGGGACACACCAAGAACACTGGTGACAGTCCACTAGAACTGGTGAATACCAAGAAAAACACTGGTGACAGTCCACTAGAGCTGGTGACACACCAAGAACACTGGTGACAGTCCACTAGAGCTGGTGACACACCAAGAACACTGGTGACAGTCCACTAGAGCTGGTAACAGTCCACTAGAGCTGGTGACACACCAAGAACACTGGAGCCAGACCAGTACTAGAGCTGGTGACACACCAGAACACTGGTGACAGTCACTAGAGCGTGTGACACACCAAGAACACTGGTGACAGTCCACTAGAGCTGGTGACACACCAAGAACACTGGTGACAGTCCACTAGAGCTGGTGACAGTCCACTGGAGCTGGTGACACACCAAGAACACTGGTGACAGTCCACTAGAGCTGGTGATGTCCACTAGAGCTGGTGACAGTCACTAGAGTGGGGACAGTCCACTAGAGCTGGTGACGACCGACTATGGCCAAGAACACCGGTGACAGTCCACTAGAGCTGTGACAGTCCACTAGAAACTGATGACACACCAAGAACACTGGTGACAGTCCACTAGAGCTGGTGATAGTCCATAGAGCTGGTGACACACAAGAACACTAGTGACAGTGCACTAGAGCTGGTGACACACCAAGAACACTGGTGACTGTCCACTAGAAGCTGGTTGACACACCAAGAACACTGGTGACAGTCCACTAGACCTGGTGACACACCAAGAACACTGGTGACAGTCCACTAGAGCTGGTGACACACCAAGAACACTTGTCGGAAACCGACACACTCATACACAAATCGTATAGTCGTCCCTTAACAGTATCCTCTAAAATTAGAGAATGGGAACTCCGTGACGTCATCGACGTCGACGCAGTATTTACATATTAAACCACTGTTCATACAACAGTTTAATGTCTAAATGAATAAAAAAGGTTCAATAAGACTGAATATAATTATTAACACCAAAATATAGCTTGATTCCCTTGTTAACGTAAATTTAACTTAGAAGTAGAACACAATATTGGAACAACAAGGGAGGCTGAGCGTCTCTTAGAGACGCCACGCTCACACGAAAACAATAACAATGGGTGCTCGTGTGTGATAATGGCCACATAGGATAGACCTACTCTGCCTTAAGAAACTGCCATAGCAACATCACTACTACAAATAAGAGCACTCCAGTATCCGTCTTACCAAGTATTTGTTATATTCTAGTGCACTGATTAATATCCAAATGGTATTGGCGGTTATGATATATGAACAACACCAACACCATGTACGTGTACCCCATTTTACAGCCCTCACATACCATGTTATACCTGTATTGATATGTTCAGGGAACAGATATTAACTCTTTGCATCCCATACAGGTAAAATTGTGACTTGGAACAGCAAGTAGCTGAGCAGTAGAACTATGTACATGTACCTAGCTGTTGCCAGCCTTGAAGGCCTCCACAGCCGCCATTGGCACCATGAGGCACAGGGCCACACCCACATAGATGCTACCATGACACAGCCTTAGTGGGCCCTTACTACAGGCTCAGATAAGGCCATTCTAGTTATTGTAGTAGTAGTATTCATAACTAGTAATAATTGTTGAAATAATAGTAGATTAGACCACCATATGTGGTATGACAAAATAATATAATTAAACTTAGGTAAACAATTTGTAGTTTAAGAAGGAGCCATTACAAAGTGGTTTAAGCTACAAATTGTCCCCCCCAATTTGTGTGAGATTAATTTCAGGCAGTTTTAACAAGTACATACAGTCCACTCAATTTCTTACCTACTAAGAAAAAAATAAGATAAACTTTAATTTACTGAAGTCAATTAAAAGAAGATATACTGCCTGGAGTTTTTACCACAACACTGGTGACAGTCAACTAGAGCTGGTGACACACCAAGAACACTGGTGACAGTCCACTAGAGCTGGTGACACACCAAGAACACTGGTGACAGTCCACTAGAGCTGGTGACACACCAAGAACACTGGTGACAGTCCACTAGAGCTGGTGACACACCAAGAACACTGGTGACAGTCCACTGGAGCTGGTGACACACCAAGAACACTGGTGACAGTCCACTAGAGCTGGTGACAATCCACTAGAGGTGGTGACACACCAAGAACACTGGTGACAGTCCACTAGAGCTGGTGACACACCAAGAACACTGGTGACAGCCCACTAGAGATGGTGACACACCAAGACCACTGGTGACAGTCCACTAGAGCTGGTGACACACCAAGAACACTGGTGACAGCCCACTAGAGCTAGTGACAGTCCACTAGAGCTGGTGACACACCAAGACCACTGGTGACAGCTCACTAGAACTGGTGACACACCAATAACACTGGTGACAGTCCACTAGAGCTGATGACACACCAAGAACACTGGTGAGAGTCCACTAGAGCTGGTGACACAAAAAGAACACTGGTGACAGTCCAATAGAGCTGGTGACAGTCCACTAGAGCTGGTGACAGCCCACTAGAGCTGGCGACACACCAAGACCAATGGTGACAGTCCACTAGAGCTGGTGACACACCAAGAACACTGGTGACAGTCCACTAGAGCTGGTGACAGTCCACTAGAGCTGGTGACACACCAAGAACACTGGTGACAGTTCACTAGAGCTGGTGACACACCAAGAACCCTGGTGACAGTCCACTAGAGCTGGTGACACACCATGAACACTGGTGACAGTCCACTAGAGCTGGTGACACACCAAGAACACTGATGACAATCCACTAGAGCTGGTGACACACCAAGAACACTGATGACAGTCCACTAGAGCTGGTGACAGTCCACTAGAGCTGGTGACAGTCCACTAGAGCTGGTGACAGTCCACTAGAGCTGGTGACACACAAAGAACACTGGTGACAGTCCACTAGAGCTGGTGACACACCAAGAACACTGGTGACAGTCCACTAGAGCTGGTGACACACCAAGAACACTGGTGACAGTCCACTAGAGCTGGTGACACACCTAGAACACTGGTGACAGACCACTAGAGCTAGTGACACACCATGAACACTGGTGACAGTTCACTAGAGCTGGTGACACACCAAGAACACTGGTGACAGTCCACTAGAGCTGGTGACACACCAAGAACACTGGTGACAGCCCACTTGAGCTGGTGACACACCAAGACCACTGGTGACAGTCCACTTGAGCTGGTGACAGTGCACTAGAGCTCGTGACAGTGCACTAAAGCTGGTGACACACCAAGAGCACTGGTGACAGTCCACTAGAGCTGGTGACAGTCCACTAGAGCTGGTGACACACCATGAACACTGGTGATAGTCCACTAGAGCTGGTGACACACCAAGAACACTAGTGACAGTCCACTAGAGCTGGTGACAGTCCACTAGAGCTGGTGACACACCAAGAACACAGGTGACAGTTCACTAGAGCTGGTGACACACCAAGAACACTGGTGACAGTCCATTAGAGCTGGTGACACACCATAAACAGTGGTGACAGTCCACTAGAGCTGGTGACACACCAAGAACACTGATGACAGTCCACTAGAGCTGGTGACACACCAAGAATACTGATGACAGTCCACTAGAGCTGGTGACAGTCCACTAGAGCTGGTGACAGTCCACTAGAGCTGGTGACAGTCCACTAGAGCTGGTGACACACAAAGAACACTGGTGACAGTCCACTAGAGCTGGTGACACACCAAGAACACTGGTGACAGTCCACTAGAGCTGGTGACAGACCACTAGATATGGTGACACACCAAGAACACTGGTGACAGTCCACTAGAGCTGGTGACACACCAAGAACACTGGAGATTGTCCTCTAGACCTGGTGACACACCAAGAACACTGGTGACAGTCCACTAGAGCTGGTGACACACCAAGAACACTGGTGACAGGCCACTAGAGCTGGTGACACACCAAGAACACTGGTGACAGTCCACTAGAGCTGGTGGCACACCAAGAACACTGGTGACAGTCAACTAGAGCTGGTGACACCAGGAACACTGGTGACAGTCCACTAGAGCTGGTGACAGTCCACTAGAGCTGGTGACACACCAAGAACACTGGTGACAGACCAGTACTAGAGCTGGTGACACACCAAGAACACTGGTGACAGTCCACTAGAGCTGGTGACACACCAAGAACACTGGTGACAGCCCACTAGAGATGGTGACACACCAAGACCACTGGTGACAGTCCACTAGAGCTGGTGACAGTCCACTAGAGCTGGTGACACACCAAGACCACTGGTGACAGTCCACTAGAGCTGGTGACACATTAAGAACACTGGTGACAGCCCATTAGAGCTAGTGACAGTCCACTAGAGCTTGTGACACACCAAGACCACTGGTGACAGCTCACTAGAGCTGGTGACACACCAAGAACACTGGTGACAGTCCACTAGAGCTGGTGACACACCAAGAACACTGGTGAGAGTCCACTAGATCTGGTGACACAAAAAGAACACTGGTGACAGTCCACTAGAAAACAGAAAAGAAAACCCTGATGTAGTAGGACTAACAGAAACAAAATTGTCAGGAGTGATAACAGATGCTGTGTTTCCAAAGGACTACTATATAGTAAGGAAAGAGAGGGAAGGGAGAGGAGGTGGAGGAGTGGCCCTGCTGATAAGGAAGGACTGGAGTTTTGATGAGATGGAAATTCCGGGCTGTGACGGATTCAGAGATTACATAACAGGAACTATAACAATGGGTGGACCTAAGATAATAGTGGCAGTCATGTACAACCCTCCCCTAAATGACAGAAGACCAAGACAGGAGTTTGATAGGAACAACATGGCAACCATTAATATAATAGAGAGAGCAGCTTCAGTTGCCTGCAGAAATGGCTCCAGACTCTTAATCATGGGCGATTTCAACCATGGAAAGATAGACTGGGAGAATGGGGACCCACATGGTGGTGCAGATACGTGGAGAGCTAAACTCTTGGAAGTGGCAACAAGGAATTTTCTGAGCCAGCATGTCAAGGAACCCACAAGAGTGAGAGGCAATGATGAACCAGCTAGACTCGACTTGATATTCACCTGAATGAGTCAGAAATAAGGGAAGTCAAAGTGGAAGCCCCCATAGGAATGAGTGACCACAGTGTAATGACCTTTGAGTACTTGGTGGAGGTAGGGATAACCTATCCAAGGATGGGAGTGGAGGGAAAAAGACTGAATTACCGAAGAGGAAAATATGAAGAGATGAGGAGCTTCCTCAGAGGAATACCATGGGAAACAGAACTTAGAGACAAGAATGTGCAGGTCATGATGGATTTTGTCACCCAGAAGTGCCAGGAAGCTGCAGACAGGTTTATCCCTGTCCAAAAGGAGAAAAACGAAAACAACAGAAAAACCCATGGTTCAACCAGGAATGCAGGGTAGCGAAGCAACTGAGTAAAAGAACATGGAGAAATTACAGAAATAACAGAACACCAGAGAGCAGGGGAGATACCAGAGGGCCAGAAATGAGTACCTCAGAGTGAGGAGAGAAGCAGAGAGACAGTTTGAAAATGACATCGCGAGTAAAGCCAAGACCCAACCAAAGCTGCTCCACAGCCACATCAGGAGGAAAACAGCAGTGAAAGAACAAGTGATGAAGCTGCGAAAAGCGGAGAACAGATACACAGAGAATGACAAGGAGGTGTGTGAAGAACTCAACAAGAGATTCCAGGAGGTCTTCACAATAGAACAAGGAGAAGCCCCTGCACTAAATGAGGAGGTGGCAAACCAAGCAACCTTGGAGGAATTTGACCTCACCAGTGATGAGGTCAAAAGGTGTCTGCTGGAGCTGGATGTGACAAAGGCTGTTGGGCCTGACAGAATCTCACCATGGATACTAAAGGAAGGTGCAGAAGCACTAAGTGTGCCACTCTCTATGGTGTATAACAGGTCACTGGAAACAGGAGACTTACCAGAAAGTTGGAAGACAGCTAACGTGGTCCCAATATACAAAAAGGGTGACAGGCAAGAGGCACTGAATTACAGGCCAGTTTCCTTAACTTGTATACCATGCAAGGTAATGGAGAAGATCGTGAGGAAAAGGCTCGTAGAGCATCTAGAGGGAAATAACTTTGTAACGCACCACCAACATGGGTTCAGGGATGGTAAATCGTGCCTCACAGGTTTAATAGAATTTTATGACCAAGCAACAAAAATTAGGCAGGAAAGAGAAGGGTGGGCCGACTGCATTTTCCTGGATTGCCAAAAAGCCTTTGACACAGTACCGCACAAAAGGCTGTTAAAAAGTTGGAGCAACAGGCAGGAGTAAAAGGGAAGGTGCTCCAGTGGATAAGGAGTACTTAAGCAACAGGAAACAGCGAGTAACGGTGAGGGGGGAGACATCAGAGTGGCGAGATGTCACCAGCGGAGTCCCACAGGGCTCAGTACTTGGACCCATCCTGTTTCTAATATATGTGAACGATCTTCGGAGGGTATAGACTATAGACTCTTCCTCTCAATGTTTGCTGATGATGCAAAATTAGAAAGAATCAAGACGGATGAAGATAGACAGAGACTACAGGATGACCTGGATAAACTGGAGGAATGGTCTAGAAAATGGCTGCTAAAGTTCAACTCGGGAAAGTGTAAGGTGATGAAATTAGGAGAAGGGAGCAGGAGGCTGAACACAAGGTATCATTTGGGAGGGGAAATCCTACAAGAGTCAAATAGAGAGAAAGATCTGGGGTTGATATCACACCGAACCTGTCCCCAGAAGCCCACATCAAAAGAATATCATCAGCGGCATATGCTAGACTGGCCAACATAAGAACTGCCTTTAGAAATTTGTGTAAGGAATCTTTCAGAACCCTGTATACCACTTATGTAAGACCAATCCTGGAGTATGCAGCTCCAGCCTGGAGTCCATACCTAGTTAAACACAAGACAAAGTTAGAGAAGATTCAGCGGTATGCCACCAGGCTCGTCCCGAACTGAGAGGATTGAGCTACGAGGAAAGGCTAAAGGAGCTGAACCTCACATCCCTGGAAACAGAAGAGTAAGGGGAGACATGATAACCACCTACAAAATTCTCAGGGGAATTGACAGGGCGGACAAAGAGAAACTCTTCACCACGGTGGGACACGAACAAGGGGACACAGGTGGAAACTTAGTACCCAGATGAGCCACAGAGACGTTAGAAAGAATTTTTTCAGTGTCAGAGTAGTTAATAAATGGAATGCACTAGGAAGTGATGTGGTGGAGGCTGACTCCATACACAGTTTCAAGTGTAGATATGATAGAGCCCAGTAGGCTCAGGAATCTGTACACCTGTTGATTGACAGTTGAGAGGCGGGACCAAAGAGCCAAAGCTCAACCCCCGCAAGCACAATTAGGTGAGTACAATTAGGTGAGTACTACAGCTGGTGACGTCCCTAGAGCTGGTGACAGCCTACTAGAGCTGGTGACACANACTGTCACCAGTGGTCTTGGTGTGTCATCAGCTCTAGTGGACTGTCACCAGCGTTTTGGTGTTTCACCAGCTCTAGTGGACTGTCACCAGAGGTCTTGGTGTGTCACCAGCTCTAGTGGACTGTCACAAGTGGTTTGGTGTGTCTTCAGCTCTAGTGGACTGTCACCAGTGTTCTTGGTGTGTCACCAGCTCTAGTGGGACTGTCACCAGTGTTCTTGGTGTGTCACCAGCTCTAGTGGACTGTCACCAGCTCTAGTAGTCTGCCACCAGTGTTCTTGGTGTGTCACCAGCTTAGTGGACTGTCACAAGTGTTCTGGTGTGTCACTAGCTCTAGTGGACCGTCACCAGCTCTAGTGGACTGTCACCAGTGTTCTTGGTGTGTCACCAGGTCTAGTGGACTGTCACAAGCTCTAGTGGACTGTCACCAGGTTCTGGTGTGTCATCAGCTCTAGTGGACTGTCACCAGCTCTAGTGGACTGTCACCAGCTCTAGTGGACTGTCACCAGCTATAGTGGACTGTCACAGCTCTAGTGGACTGTCACCAGCTTTAGTGGACTGTCACCAGTGTTCTTGGTGTGTCACCAGCTCTAGTGGACTGTCACCAGCTCTAGTTGACTGTCACCAGTGTTCTTGTTGTGTCACCAGCTCTAGTGGACTGTCACCAGCTCTAGTGGACTGTCCCAGTGTTCTTGGTGTGTCACTAGCTCTAGTGGACTGCCACCAGTGTTCTTGGTGTGTCTCCAGCTCTAATGGACTGTCATCAGTGTCCTGGTGTGTCACCAGCTCTAATTGGCTGTCACCAGTGTTCTGGTGTGTCACCAGCTCTAGTGGACTGTCACCAGCTCTAGTGGACTGTCACCAGCTCTAGTGGATTAGCACCAGTGTTCATGGTGTGTCACCAGCTCTAGGGAATGTCACCAGTGTTATTAGTGTGTCACCAGCTCTAGTGGACTGTCACCAGCTCTTAGTGCACTGTCACCAGTGGTCTTGGTGTGTCATCAGCTCTAGTGGACTGTCACCAGCGTTCTTGTGTTTCACCAGCTCTAGTGGACTGTCACCAGAGGTCTTGGTGTGTCACCAGCTCTAGTGGACTGTCACCAGTGTTCTTGGTGTGTCACCAGCTCTAGTGGACTGTCCCCAGCTCTAGTAGTCTGCACCAGTGTCTGGTGTGTCACCAGCTCTAGTGGACTGTCACAAGTGTTCTTGGTGTGTCACTAGCTCTAGTGGACCGTCACCAGCTCTAGTGGACTGTCACCAGTGTTCTTGGTGTGTCACCAGCTCCAGTGGGCTGTCACCAGTGTCTTGGTGTGTCACCAGCTCTAGTGGACTGTCACCAGTGTTCTTGGTGTGTCACCAGTTCTAGAGGACTGTCACCAGTGTTCTTGGTGTGTCACCAGCTCTAGTGGACTGTCACCAGTGTTCTTGGGTGTGTCTCACAGCTCAAGTGGACACTCACCAGCTCTAGTGGACTGTCATGAGCTCTAGTGGACTGTCACCAGTGTTCTTGGTGTGTCACCAGCTCTAGTGGACTGTCACCAGTGTTCTTGGTGTGTCACCAGCTCTAGTGGACTGTCACCAGCTCTAGTAGTCTGCCACCAGTGTTCTTGGTGTGTCACCAGCTCTAGTGGACTGTCACAAGTGTTCTTGGTGTGTCACTAGCTCTAGTGGACCGTCACCAGCTCTAGTGGACTGTCACCAGTGTTCCTGGTGTGTCACCAGGTCTAGTGGACTGTCACAAGCTCTAGTGGGACTGTCACCAGTGTTCTTGGTGTGTCATCAGCTCTAGTGGACTGTCACAGCTCTATGGACTGTCACCAGCTCTAGTGGACTGTCACCAGCTCTAGTGGACTGTCACCAGCTCTAGTGGACTGTCACCAGCTTTAGTGGACTGTCACCAGTGTTCTTGGTGTGTCACCCGCTCTAGTGGACTGTCACCAGCTCTAGTGGACTGTCACCAGTGTCTTGGTGTGTCACCAGCTCTAGTGGACTGTCACCAGCTCTAGTGGACTGTCACCAGTGTTCTTGGTGTGTCACTAGCTATAGTGGACTGCCACAGTGCTCTTGGGTGTCTCCAGCTCTAATGGACTGTCATCAGTGTCCTTTGTGTGTCGCCAGCTCTAGTGGCTGTCACCAGTGTTCTTGGTGTGTCACCAGCTCTAGTGGACTGTCACCAGCCTAGCGGACTGTCACCAGCTCTAGTGGACTATCACCAGTGTTCATGGTGTGTCATCAGCTCTAGTGGAATGTCACCAGCTCTAGGGGACTGTCACCAGCTCTAGTGGACTATCACCAGTGTTCATGGTGTGTCATCAGCTCTAGTGGAATGTCACCAGTGTTCTTGGTGTGTCACCAGCTCTAGTGGACTGTCACCAGTGGTCTTGGTGTGTCATCAGCTCTAGTGGACTGTCACCAGTGTTCTTGGTGTTTCAACAGCTCTAGTGGACTGTCACCAGTAGTCTTTGTGTGTCACCAGCTTAGGGGACTGTTACCAGTGGTCTTGGTGTGTCACCAGCTCTAGTGGGCTGTCACCAGTGTTCTTGGTGTGTCAACAGCTCTAGTGGACTGTCACCAGTGTTCTTGGTGTGTCACTAGCTCTAGTGGATGTCACCAGTGTTCTTGGTGTGTCACCAGCTTAGTGTACTGTCACCAGTGTTCTTGGTGTGTCACCAGCTCTAGTGGACTGTCACCAGCTCTAGTAGTCTGCCACCAGTGTTCTTGGTGTGTCACCAGCTCTAGTGGACTGTCACAAGTGTTCTTGGTGTGTCACCAGCTCTAGTGGACCGTCACCAGCTCTAGTGGACTGTCACCAGTGTTCTTGGTGGTCACCAGCTCTAGTGGACTGTCATAAGCTCTAGTGGACTGTCACCAGTGTTCTTGGTGTGTCATCAGCTCTAGTGGACTGTCACCAGCTCTAGTGGACTGTCACCAGCTCTAGTGAACTGTCACCAGCTCTAGTGGACTGTCACCAGCTCTAGTGGACTGTCACCAGCTCTATTGGACTGTCACCAGTGTTCTTGGTGTGTCACCAGCTCTAGTGGACTGTCACCAGCTCTTGTGGACTGTCACCAGTGTTCTTGGGTGTCACTAGCTCTAGTGGACTGTCACCCAGTGTCTTGGTGTGTCTCCAGCTCTAATGGACTGTCATCAGTGTCCTTGGTGTGTCACCAGCTCTAGTTGGCTGTCACCAGTGTTGGTGTGTCACCAGCTCTAGTAGACTGTCACCAGCTCTAGTGGACTGTCACCAGCTCTAGTGGACTATCACCAGTGTTCATGGTGTGTCACCAGCTCTAGTGGAATGTCACCAGTGTTCTTGGTGTGTCAGCAGCTCTAGTGGACTGTCACAAGTGGTCTTGGTGTGTCATCAGCTCTAGTGGATGGTCACCAGTGTTCTTGGTGTTTCACCAGCTCTAGGGGACTGTCACAATGGTCTTGGTGTGTCACCAGCTCTAGTGGACTGTCACCAGTGTTCTTGGTGTGTCGCAAGCTCTAGTGGGCTGTCACCAGTGTTCTGGTGTGTCACCAGCTCTAGTGGACTGTCACCAGTGTTTTTGATGTGTCACCAGCTCTAGTGGACTGTCACCAGTGTTCTTGGTGTGTCACCAGCTGTAGTGGACTGTCACCAGTGTTCTTGGTGTGTCAACAGCTCTAGTGGGCTGTCACCAGTGTTCTTGGTGTGTCACCAGCTCATTGGACTGTCACCAGCTTAGTGGACTGTCACCAGCTCTAGTGTAAACTGTCACCAGCTCTAGTGGACTGTCACCAGTGTTCTTGGTGTGTCCCAGCTCTAGTGGACTGTCACCAGTGTTCTTGGTGTGTCACCAGCTCTAGTGGACTGTCACCAGCTCTTAGTGGACTGTCACCAGCTCTAGTGGACTGTCACCAGCTCTAGTGGACTGTCACCAGTGTTCTTGGTGTGTCACCAGCTCTAGTGGACTGTCACCAGTGTTCTTGGTGTGTCTCCAGCTCTAATGGACTGTCATCAGTGTCCTTGGTGTGTCACCAGCTCTAGTGGCTGTCACCAGTGTTCTTGGTGTGTCACCAGCTATAGTGGACTGTCACCAGCTCTAGTGGACTGTCACCAGCTCTAGGGACTATCACCAGTGTTCATGGTGTGTCATCAGCTCTAGTGGAATGTCACCAGTGTTCTTGGTGTGTCACCAGCTCTAGTGGACTGTCACCAGTGGTCTTGGTGTGTCATCAGCTCTAGTGGACTGTCACCAGTGGCTTGGTGTGTCACCAGCTCTAGTGGACTGGTCACCAGTGTTCTTGGTGTGTCACCAGCCTAGTGGGCTGTCAACAGTGTTCTTGGTGTATCACCAGCTCTAGTGGACTGTCACCAGTATCTTGGTGTGTCACCAGCTCTAGTGGACTGTCACCAGTGTTCTTGGTGTGTCACCAGCTCTAGTGGACTGTCACCAGTGTTCTTGGTGTGTCACCAGCTCTAGTGGACTGTCACCAGCTCTAGTATGCTACCAGTGTTCTTGGTGTGTCACCAGCTCTAGTGGACTGTGTCAAGTGTTCTTGGTGTGTCACCAGCTCTAGTGGACCGTCACCAGCTCTAGTGGGACTGTCACCAGTGTTCTTGGTGTGTCACCAGCTCTAGTGAACTGTCACAAGGTCTAGTGGACTGTCAACAGTGTCTTGGAGTGTCATCAGCTCTAGTGGACTGTCACCAGCTCTAGTGGACTGTCAACAGCTTTAGTGAACTGTCACCTGCTCTAGTGACTGTCACCAGCTCTAGTGGACTGTCACCAGCTCTAGTGGACTGTCACCAGTGTTCTAGGTGTGTCATCAGCTATAGTGGACTGTCACCAGCTCTAGTGGACTGTCACCAGTTTATTGGTGTGTCACCAGCTCATAGTGGACTGTCACCAGCTCTAGTGGACTGTCACCAGTGTTCTTGGTGTGTCACTAGCTCTAGTGGACTGTCACAGTGTTCTTGGTGTGTCTCCAGCTCTAATGGACTGTCATATCAGTGTCCTTGGTGTGTCACCAGCTCTAGTGGCTGTCACCAGTGTTCTTGGTGTTCACCAATAACACTGGTGACAGTCCACTAGAGCTGGTGACAGTCCACTAGAGCTGATGACACACCTAGAACACTGGTGACAGTCCACTAGAGTGGTGACAGTCCACTAGAGCTGGTGACAGTCAACTAGAGCAGGTGACAGTTCACTAAAGCTGGTGACAGTCCACTAGAGCTGGTGACAGTCCACTAGAGCTGATGACACTCCAAGAACACGGGTGACAGTCCACTAGACCTTGTGACAGTTCACTAGAGCTGGTGACACACCAAGAACACTGGTGACAGTCCACTAGAGTGGTGACGGTCCACTAGAGCTGGTGACACACCAAGAACACTTGACACAGTCCACTAGAGCTGGTGACACACCAAGAACACTGGTAGCAGACTACTAGAGCTGGTGACAGTCCACTAGAGATGGTGACACACCAAGAACACTGGGCAGTTCCACTAGAGATGGTGACACACCAAGAACACTGGTGACAGTCACTAGAGCTGGTGACACACCAAGAATACTGGTGACAGTCCACTAGAGCTGGTGATACACCAAGAACACTGGTGACAGCCACTAGAGCTGGTGACACACCAAGAACACTGGTGACAGTCCACTAGAGCTGGTGACACACCAAGACCACTGGTGACAGTCCACTAGAGCTGATGACACACCAAGACAATGGTGACAGTCCACTAGAGCTGGTGACACACCAAGAACACTGGTGACATTCCACTAGAGCTGATGACACACCATGAACACTGGTGATAGTCCACTAGAGCTGGTGACAGTCCACTAGAGCTGGTGACAGTCCACTAGAGCTGGTGACACACCAAGAACACTGGTGACAGCCAACTAGAGCTGGTGGACACACCAAGGACACTGATGGACAGTCCATTAGAGCTGGAGACACACCAAGAACATGGTGACAGTCCACTAGAGCTGGTGACACACAAGAACACTGGGTGACAGTCCACTAGAGCTGGTGACAGTCCACTAGAGCTGGTGACAGTCCACTAGAGCTGTGACAGTCCACTAGAGCTGGTGACACACCAAGAACACTGGTGACAGTCCACTAGAGCTGGTGACACACCAAGAACACTGGTGACAGTCCACTAGAGCTGGTGACAGTTTACTAGAGCTGGTGACAGTCCACTAGAGATGGTGACAGTCCAATAGAGCTGGTGACACACCAAGAACACTGGTGACAGCCCACTAGAGCTGTTGACACACCAAGAACACTGGTGACAGTCCACTACAGCTGGTGACACACCAAGAACACTGGTGACAGTCCACTAGAGCTGGTGACACATCAAAAACACTGGTGGACAGTCCACTAGAGCTGGTGACACACCAAGAACAATGGTGACAGCCCACTAGAGCTTGCGACACACCAAGAACACTGGTGACAGTCCACTAGAGCTGGGTGACACACCAAGACCATGGTGACAGTCCACTAGAGCTGGTGAAACACCAAGAAACTGGTGACCATCCACTAGAGCTGATGACACACCAAGACCACTTGTGACAGTCCACTAGAGCTGCTGACACACCAAGAACACTGGTGACATTCCACTAGAGCTGGTGACACACATGAACACTGGTGATAGTCCACTAGAGCTGGTGACAGTCCACTAGAGCTGGTGACAGTCTACTAGAGTGGGACACACCAACACTGGTGACAGCCAACTAGAGCTGGTGACACACCAAGGACACTGATGACAGTCCATTAGAGCTGGAGACACACCAAGAACACTGGTGACAGTCCACTAGAGCTAGTGACACACCAAGAACACTGGTGACAGTCCACTAGAGCTGGTGACAGTCCACTAGAGATGGTGACACACCAAGAACACTGGTGACAGTCCAATAGAGCTGGTGACAGTCCACTAGAGCTGGTGACAGTCCACTAGAGCTGGTGGACAGTTCACTAGAGCTGGTGACAGTCCACTAGAGCTGGTGACAGTCCACTAGAGCTGATGACACACCAAGAAACACTGGTGACAGTCCACTAGAGCTTATGACAGTCCACTAGAGCTGGTGACACACAAGAACACTGGTGACAGTCACTAGAGCTGGTGACGGTCCACTAGAGCTGGTGGACACACCAAGAACACTTGGACAGTCCACTAGAGCTGGTGACACACCAAGAAACACTGGTGGCAGACTACTAGAGCTGGTGACAGTCCACTAGAGCTGGTGACACAACCAAGAACACTGGTGACAGTACACTAGAGCTGGTGACAACACCAAGAACACTGGTGACAGTCCACTAGAGCTAGTGACACACCAAGAACACTGGTGACAGTCAACTAGAGCTGTTGACACACAAGAAACATGGTGACAGCCCACTAGAGCTGGTGACACACCAAGAACACTGGTAACAGTCCACTAGAGTGTGGACACACAAAGACTACTGGTGACAGTCCACTAGAGCTGGTGAAACACCAAGAACACTGGTGACAGTCCACTAGAGTGATGGACACACCAAGACCACTGGTTGACAGTCCACTAGAGCTGGTGACACACCAAGAACACTGGTGACATTCCACTAGAGCTGATGACACACCATGAACACTGGTGATAGTCCACTAGAGCTGGTGACAGTCCACTAGAGCTGGTGACATTCCACTAGAGCTGATGACACACCATGAAACATGGTGATAGTCCACTAGAGCTGGTGACAGTCCGCTAGAGCTGGTGACAGTCCACTAGAGCTGGTGGACACACCAAGAACACTGGTGACAGCCAAACTAGAGCTGGCGACACACAAAGGACACTGATGACAGTCCATTAGAGCTGGAGACACACCAAGAGCACTGGTGCAGTCCACTAGAGCTAGTGACACACCAAGAACACTGGTTGACAGTCCACTAGAGCTGGTGACAGTCCACTAGAGCTGGTGACACACCAAGAACACATGGTGACAGTCCACTAGAGCTGGTGACAGTCCACTAGAGCTGGTGACACACCAAGAACACTGGTGACAGTCCACTAAAGCTGGTGACAGTCCACTAGAGCTGGTGACAGTCCACTAGAGCTGGTGACAGTCCACTAGAGCTGGTGACAGTCCACTAGAGCTGGTGACAGTCCACTAGAGCTGATGACACACCAAGAACACTGGTGACAGTCCACTAGAGCTTGTGACAGTCCACTAGACCTGGTGACACACCAGGAACACTGGTGACAGTCCACTAGAGCTGGTGACGGTCCACTAGAGCTAGTGACACACCAAGAACACTTGTGACAGTCCACTAGAGCTGGTGACACACCAAGAACACTGGTGGCAGACTACTAGAGCTGGTGACAGTCCACTAGAGCTGGTGACACACCAAGAACACTGGTGACAGTCCACTAGAGCTGGTGACACACCAAGAACACTGGTGACAGTCACTAGAGCTCATGACAGTACACTAGAGCTGTGAGTGTCCACTGAGCTGGTGACACACCAAGAACACTGGTGACAGTCCACTAGAGCTGGTGGACACACCAAGAACACTGGTGACAGTCCTCTAGAACTGGTGACACACCAAGAACACTGGTGACAGTCCACTAGAGCTGGTGACACACCAAGAACACTGGTGACAGCCCACTGGAGCTGGTGACACACCAAGAACACTGGTGACAGTCCACTAGAGCTGGTGACGGTCCACTAGAGCTAGTGACACACCAAGAACACTGTGACAGTCACTAGAGCTGGTGACACAACAAGAACACTGGTGGCAGACTACTAGAGCTGGTGACAGTCCACTAGAGCTGGTGACACACCAAGAACACTGGTGACAGTCCACTAGAGCTGGTGACACACCAAGACCTCTGGTGACAGTCCACTAGAGCTGGTGAAACACCAAGACGCTGGTGACAGTCCACTAGAGCTGATGACACACCAAGACCACTGGTGACAGTGCACTAGAGCTGGTGACAGTCCACTAGAGCTGGTGACACACTAATAACACTGGGACATTCCACTAGAGCTGGTGACACACCATGAACAATGGTGATAATCCACTAGGTGGTGACAGTCCACTAGAGTGGTGACAGCCACTAGAGCTGGTGACACACCAAAGAACACTGGTGACAGCCAATTAGAGCTGGTGACACACCAAGGACACTGATGACAGTACATTAGAGCTGGAGACACACCAAGAACACTGGTGGCAGTCCACTAGAGCTAGTGACCACCAAAGAACACTGGGGGACAGTCCACTAGGGCTGGTGACAGTCCACTAGAGCTGGTGACACAACAAGAACACTGGTGACAGTCAAATAGAGCTGGTGACAGTCCACTAGAGTGGGACACACCAAGAACACTGGTGACAGTCCACTAAAGCTGGTGACAGTCCACTAGAGTGGTGACAGTCCACTAGAGCTGGTGACAGTCCACTAGAGCGGTGACAGGTCCACTAGAGTGGTGACAGTCCACTAGAGCTGATGGACACACCAAGAACACTGGTGACAGTCACTAGAGCTGTGACAGTCCACTAGACCTGGTGAACACCAAGAACACTGGTGACAGTCCACTAGAGTGGTGACGGTCCACTAGAGCTAGTGACACACCAAGAACACTTGTGACAGTCCACTAGAGCTGGTGACACCACCAAGAACAATGGTGGCAGACTACTAGAGCTGGTGACAGTCCACTAGAGCTGGTGGACACACCAAGAACACTGGTGACAGTCCACTAGAGCTGGTGACACCAAGAACACTGGTGACAGTCCACTAGAGCTGAAGACACACCAAGACCACTTGTGACAGTCCACTAGAAGCTGGTGACACACCAAGACCTCTGGTGACAGTCCAATAGAGCTGGTGAAACACCAAGAACGCTGGTGACAGTCCACTAGAGCTGATGACNGCGTTTACAAAACCTGATTTCATTGCGCATTAGCGCAATACTGTTGCTGAACTGTTCCACATCCCGCCGGTCTTGTTTAATCAGGTGAAGCACAAGCCTGAGGGGCTGGTTTTTTTTTTCCGATGCCCGGTAATTTTGCAAATTCATTTACGGCGTTCTCTAAGAGGGAAGAAGAAAAAATCATGCGCAAAAATAGCCATTAGCGGGTAGTTTTCAATTATCAAAAAAAATAGTTTTTGCTGATGTGTATGGGCTACAGGTGGATTGTTTACAGCCTGATATCGCGTTCATTATCCCAATCGGCTTTACGGCAATCTTCAGGTTCAGTTCGTTACTTTTTCAGGTTGTGTGCCTGTTTGTAAAGTTTCCGGGGTCCCATTTTCCCGTTCTTGTTGTTATCATATAAGATGCTGATAGCATATTCGCCGGGAGGAAAAAGTTTGTTGGTCCATTCGCCGGCGCTGATGGGAAAACTATATTTCACTGTTTCGCCATCTGAGAAAAGGATAACCGGGTTGAGGGAAATGTCAAGGTTTGCAAATCGTAATGTACCGTACCATAATCAGCCGTATTTTTTGTATTGAATTTCAGGGTGTCGGTGTGGGATAAAGAATTTCCTGCAGAATCCTGAACTGCTTCTTTTGTATGATATAATTATACGTTGCGCCGGGTATCCAGTTTGTGTGTACAGAAATAATTTTTGCGGTTTTATCAAGCTTGCTGTAATACGTAGTAATAGGTTTGTATTGCTGTCTGTCAACACAGTTTTGGTTGTATCAAACAATTGCAGCGGGTTGTTGAAATTAAGTTCAAATGGTTGTAGCAGGTCATGTATCTGGCCTGCCAGCCCGGTTATATATTTTAATTTTTTTTCGGCCGCCGGTTTCAATACGGTTATGGTTTTATTAATATCGGGTTTTGTTCGGCGTAGGCAAAGAGTTGGATGGTATTGTTGTTGTTGCCGGGTTTACGGTGTATCAAAAAATGCAAACAATTCTGTTTTTGCATTATATGTTTTGCTTCCATCGCCATCTTTAAGTGCAAATAGCCTGAAGTTTTTTTTCGGGCAGGTGACGGAACTGGAACTGCCCGCTTCCGTCTACCCGTGCTATATAGTCGGCTTTGGTTTTCTGCACGGCTGTATCGTTTTTGTGTTGCGGTAAAGCAATACGAGGATCGTGCTGTCGGTTTTTCCTGTTTCAGCCAGGGTTACTTTTCCGGAAAGGTTAATGAATCAATCGATTTCCTGTAGAGAAAACATAGTGAAATTTTTAAGGATATTCCCTTCATGAACATCTTTGATGGCATTACCAAAATCTATGCTATAGGTTGTGTTAGCAGCAAGCTGTCTTTTAAGCGGATACTAATGGATTTGCGGTTATACGAAATAGTTGGCGTTGTTTTCTGGGCCGGGAAATGATCAGGTTATTTTGCAATCCTGTAAATCTATATTTTCATTGAATGACAGGGATATCCTGTTTCCTGTAAAACCGGTGTTGTTTAAAGCAGGCAAGGCTTTTACCAGCCTTGGTGGTATACTGTCGGTTGGGCCGCCGGTAGGAGCGCTAATCTGGGCACAGCCGCTTGTATAAGCGATGACTGAATATAATCCGGCCACCAGTGCGAGCATTGATACTATTTTTTCATCAGCCTGTACCTGTTCTTTAAAAGAGCCGTGAAGTTAGTTATTACGCCATAAATTAAACGTGAAAGTTGTAAAAGAAACAGTTGGCGAAACTGGTTTATTCATTGATACTTTCTTCATCATCTACTATTTCGTGCAAGGCAACGGCCAGTTCATTTGACTTAACAAAATTGCACCAGTGGCAATCCTCGTTTCCGCAACCCGGTGTAAAATTCCCGGTTTTGTATTTTTTGCCATGTGCCGGTTACCTGGTTTGTAACCGTGGCGATATCAGCCGGGCTGATGGTGATCTTTTCTTTCCTGTATTGCTTTTTTTTGTCGGGTTCAATAAAATCGAATTCTGTGCTTACCACTTTCCAGTCTTTGGCTTTATAGTTGTCTACAAGTATTTTATAAAACACAGCGTGCCGCCAGTAGTCGCCACCGTTAGGTTCGCTCTCAGAAGGGCCTTTTAGTTTTGGCAGGGCTTTGTCGGGGTCGCCGGTTTTATAATCACCACATTCACAGATTTTCCGTCGAATTCAAGTTTGTCCAGCTTTCCTTTCAGTGGTACATCTTCTACAACTACATTCCTGATGTTTAATTCTACAGATACTAAGGGATTGAGCTGCTGATATACCTGTCATAATAATTTCCGAGAATTTCCGGACCGTATTCCATGCGCCTGTTGTATTGTTCCTGGTGAAACTTTCGCGGTGTCTTTCCATAAACCAGTTGAAATCACTGATGAATGTTTCTTTAGTTGGGAATGTATTGTTTCCGTTTTCCTGCATCTTGCGGAAAAGCTTTTCCAACGCATGGTGTACGGCAGAACCGAATTCGGTTGCTTCATTTTTGGGAGAAGGGATGCGGATCAGGTTTTGAAATAGAATTCAAGCGGGCATTTGAGGAAATTATTCAGTGCGGTAACGTTCATTACGAACTTTTCCAGTGTGCGGGCCGATGAATGCCTCTTCAACAGCATCATTTCCGGTGCTTCGGGCTTACTGAAACCGAGCCCCGGCAAATGCTGATAATGCGGCTGAATCTATCATCACTTTTCTACAGGTATCTCATGTTTGTCAAGAATTTCTGCAATAAACATGGATGGCTCCAGTTCTTTGCCGTCATTTTTAAATTTACTGTATGAAATATACAGGTGCTGTTCGGCACGGGTAATCGCTACATAAAACAAACCTTCTTAATTCTTCCTCTTCTCGATGCGGCCGGTTGTGAAGCGAACATGGTATCCGGCAATTTATATCCACCGCCCGGTTTCTTTTTCTTTTCCCAGGATACAGCATTGCAAGCCGGCAATGAATACATATTCAAACTCAAGCCCTTTGGAACCGTGTGCTGTCATCAGGTTAACGGCCCTTGTCGCTACGCTTACCTGTACCAGCGGCAGGCTGATGCCTTCTTTTCCATCAGTTCTATGAGTGAAACCAGTTGCTGCAGGTTCAGTAGCGGGTTACGGCGTGTTTCTTCTTTAATAAATCAAACAAAGCCGTAAGCACCTGTAACTGCCAGTGCTTGTCGGATGATTGCATGATCTTGCTCAGCATCCGGTTTCCTGAATGATGTTTTCAAACAATTGCTTGCAGGGTGATATTTGGTACATCACCCAGCAATTTTTCTAAAACTGCAGATACTTTTTTCAATCCTTCGTGCAGGCCGGTACTGAACAGGTCGCGGGGTGGCGCTGCCGATTTTTCGTATAACAGTTGCCGTATAGAAGACCTTGATCCGCCGTATCTTTTGTCTGCCGCTTCCAGCGATAATTTTGCTATTTCAACAGCGGAATGCCGAACCAGTTGAAATGGAGGATTTCAAATAGCATTTCGTCGCCGCTGTATGGTATATAATGTTCGGATGCGAGGTATTTAAGTACGAGCAATATCTTTCGGGCTTCCGGCAGTTTCCAAAATATTCAGGTGCCTTTTGCTATATGCCTGTATGTGAAGCTGTTTGAAATACCTCGACAGTTCCTCGCCATACTTATTTTCTTTATAGATGATGCCGATATTACCGGGTGATGCGCCGGATTCCAGCAATTGCTGTACCTGTTTAGCAATGCCAATCATTTCCTGCCGCTGGTTTCAAATTCACGATGACAGGATTATTGGCCAGGTGTTTTTTTATTTGTTCATTGGAAGAGAGCAGTTCCTTGCTCAGCCCGTCAACCTGGTTTACCAGCCGTTCTTCATTGCGGCTGATAAGGGTTTTGAAATATCGAGTATCGGTTGTGTAGAACGATAATTGCTGGTAAGCACTACCGTTAGTAATTCATCTTTATAGTTACCGGCAAACTGAGCATATTCTCAATATTGGCACCCTGGAAGCGGTAGATGCTCTGGTCGTCGTCGCCCACCACAAAACATGGGGTTTATCCCAGTAGCTGATGAGCAGTTTCTACCAGCCGGTTCTGTGTGCGCTGGTGTCCTGGTATTCATCAACCAGAATATACTGGAATTTTTCCTGGTAAGCCGATAACATATTTTTATTTTCTTCAAAGGCCCTGATCACCCAGTTTATCATGTCATCGAAATCATAGCGGTTCTTTTTTTTCGCATCAATTGCTGGAAACGGTCAAATTCATTCACGGCCGCCCTCAGTTTTTCCATCTTTTCTTTTCATCGGCTATCTTATCAGCTTTCAGGTCGCCGGCATTGAATTCCTTGTATTTCTTTTTATAGGTGAAGCCATCACGGGTGGGAAGGCTATCCAGGTATTCATCAATTTTCAGGCTAATGTATGCAGGAGCCCAACCTTCTTTTTCATGGTGCTGAAAAGAGCCTGCAGATTTTTTACTTCGTAGTAAACATCGCCGCGGTATCTTTTCAGCGGATGGTTTTTTGGAAATGCGTCAATCAGTTCCTTCAATAATTCTATCTTCTCCAGGTCGGAGATGGGATCGAGGGCTGTCTTTTCAAATAACGAAAGGTTTTCCTGTATGATATCATTGCAAAAGGCATGGAATGTATAGATGTTCACTTTGTAGGCATCCGGGCCAATGAACTGCAGAAGCCTTTTTCGCATGGCTACAAAAACCGGCATCCGTATACGTAAGGCAAAGTATGTTTTGCGGGTTGGTATCGGTGTCCAATAATATTTTACCGATACGGCTGCCAGTATTTGTGTTTTGCCTGTTCCGGGACCTGCAATCACCATAACGGGACCTTCGATTGCATCAACGGCCCGGCGCTGTTGTTCATTCAGTTTTTCGTATTCCCTGCTGAATTTAATCTGTAAACTTTCCTGGTAGATAGACATGGTTCAAAGATAGTTTAGTATAGGGAATGTAGTTGAATGTGAATAATGAGGGGGATTCAACCTTTTTTATTGAATACTGTTATAAGTGAACACGAAATATGGGTAATATAAAACCATAAAAGTAATCTGTTGTATTGACTTAGCATAAATGAAAAGAAATGAGCAAAGTATACAGTTTAAAAACGGTGCAGTTAATTCCGGTTAGCCTGGAAAAGGCCTGGGCGTTTTTCAGTAACCCGGCAAACCTGCAGGCCATAACACCGGATGATATGGGGTTCAGGGTAATATCTGCCCATCATGGAGATACCATGTATGCCGGGCAGGTTATTGAATATAAAGTAAGCCCGGTAATGAGTGGCCATTATACTGGATGACAGAGATAACGCATGTAGCAGACAGGAAATTTTTTGTTGATGAGCAACGGTTTGGTCCGTATTCATTATGGGCACCACCAGCATCATTTCAGCGAAGTGGAGGAGGGTGGAGATGACCGATATTGTACATTACAAATTGCCTTTTTGGTTTTTAGGGGATATAGCGCATGGGTTATTCGTGAAGAAAAAACTCCGGGAGATTTTTGAATTCAGGTATAAGAAAGTGGAGCAGATTTTTGGAAAGTTGGCGGATTAGGGGGTGATTAAATGATTTGGAGATTTGGAGATGTAAATCATAGGTTAATTGGAGATGCGGAAATGCCGGATGGTTCAGACATTCCGTTATTCGCTTTATAGTTTCCACTAGAGCTGGTGACACACCAAGAACACTGGTGACAGTCCACTAGAGCTGGTGACACACCAAGCACACTGGTGACAGCCCACTAGAGCTGGTGACACACCAAGACCACTGGTGACAGTCCACTAGAGCTGTTGAAACACCAAGAACACTGGTGACAGTCCACTATAGCTGGTGACAGTCCACTAGAGCTGGTGACACACCAAGAACACTGTTGACAGTCCACTAGAGCTGGTGACAGCCCACTAGAGCTGGTGACAGTCCACTAGAGCTGGTGACAGTCCACTAGAGCTGGTGACAGTCCACTAGAGCTGGTGACAGTCCACTAGAGCTGGTGACACACCAGGAACACTAGTGACAGCCCACTAGAGCTGGAGACACACCAAGAACACTTGTGACAGTCCACTAGAGCTGGTGACACACCAAGAACACTGGTGACAGTCCACTAGAGCTGGTGACACACCAAGAACACTGGTGACAGTCCACTAGAGCTGGTGACACACCAAGCACACTGGTGACAGCCCACTAGAGCTGGTGACACACCAAGACCACTGGTGACAGTCCACTAGAGCTGGTGAAACACCAAGAACACTGGTGACAGTCCTCTAGAGCTGGTGACAGTCCACTAGAGCTGGTGACACACCAAGAACACTGGTGACAGTCCACTAGAGCTGGTGACAGCCCACTAGAGCTGGTGACACACCAAGACCACTGGTGACAGCCCACTAGAGCTGGTGACACACCAAGAACACTGGTGACAGTTCACTTGAGCTGGTGACAGACCACTAGATCTGGTGACACACCAAGAACACTGGTGACAGTCCACTAGAGCTGGTGACAGTCCACTAGAGCTGGTGACAGTCCACTAGAGCTGGTGACAGTCCACTAGAGCTGGTGACACACCAAGAACACTGGTGACAGCCCACTAGAGCTGGTGATACACCAAGAACACTGGTGACAGTCCACTAGAGCTGGTGACAGCCCACTAGAGCTGGTGACACACCAAGAACACTGGTGACAGTCCACTAGAGCTGGTGACAGACCACTAGATCTGGTGACACACCAAGAACACTGGTGACAGTCCACTAGAGCTGGTGACAGTCCACTAGAGCTGGTGACAGTCCACTAGAGCTGGTGACAGTCCACTAGAGCTGGTGACACACCAAGAACACTGGTGACAGCCCACTAGAGCTGTTGACACACCAAGAACACTGGTGACAGTCCACTAGAGCTGGTGACACACCAAGAACACTGGTGACAGTCCACTAGAGCTGGTGACACACCAAGAACACTGGTGACAGTCCACTAGAGCTGGTGACACACCAAGAACACTGGTGACAGTCCACTAGAGCTGGTGACACACCAAGAACACTGGTGACAGCCCACTAGAGCTGGTGACACACCAAGACCACTGGTGACAGTCCACTAGAGCTGGTGACACACCAAGAACACTGGTGACAGTCCACTAGAGCTGGTGACAGTCCACTAGAGCTGGTGACACACCAAGAACACTGGTGACAGTCCACTAGAGCTGGTGACAGCCCACTAGAGCTGGTGACAGTCCACTAGAGCTGGTGACAGTCCACTAGAGCTGGTGACAGTCCACTAGAGCTGGTGACAGTCCACTAGAGCTGGTGACACACCAAGAACACTGGTGACAGCCCACTAGAGCTGGTGACACACCAAGAACACTGGTGACAGTCCACTAGAGCTGGTGACACACCAAGAACACTGGTGACAGTCCACTAGAGCTGGTGACACACCAAAACACTGGTGACAGTCCACTAGAGCTGGTGACACACCAAGCACACTGGTGACAGCCACTAGAGCTGGTGACACACCAAGACCACTGGTGACAGTCCACTAGAGCTGGTGACACACCAAGAACACTGGTGACAGTCCACTAGAGCTGGTGACAGTCCACTAGAGCTGGTGACACACCAAGAACACTGGTGACAGTCCACTAGAGCTGGTGACAGCCAACTAGAGCTGGTGACACACCAAGAACACTGGTGACAGCCCACTAGAGCTGGTGACACACCAAGAACACTGGTGACAGTCCACTTGAGCTGGTGACAGTCCACTAGAGCTGGTGACACACCAAGAACACTGGTGACAGTCCACTAGAGCTGGTGACAGTCCACTAGAGCTGGTGACAGTCCACTAGAGCTGGTGACAGTCCACTAGAGCTGATGACACACCAAGAACACTGGTGACAGCCCACTAGAGCTGGTGATACACCAAGAACACTGGTGACAGTCCACTAGAGCTGGTGACACACCAAGAACACTGGTGACAGTCCACTAGAGCTGGTGACACACCAAGAACACTGGTGACAGCCCACTAGAGTTGCTGACACACCAATAACACTGGTGACAGTCCACTAGAGCTGGTGACACACCAAGACCACTGGTGACAGTCCACTAGAGCTGGTGAAACACCAAGAACACTGGTGACAGTCCACTAGAGCTGGTGACACACCAAGAACACTGGTGACAGTCCACTAGAGCTGGTGACAGTCCACTAGAGCTGGTGACACACCAAGAACACTGGTGACAGTCCACTAGAGCTGGTGACACACCATGAACACTGGTGACAGTCCACTAGAGCTGGTGACAGTCCACTAGAGCTGGTGACAGTCCACTAGAGCTGGTGACACACCAAGAACACTGGTGACAGTCCACTAGAGCTGGTGACACACCAAGAACACTGGTGACAGTCCCACTAGAGCTGGTGACACACCCAGACACTGGTGACAGTCCACTAGAGCTGGTGACACACCAAGAACACTGGTGACAGTCCACTAGAGCTGGTGACAGTCCACTAGAGCTGGTGACACACCAAGAACACTGGTGACAGTCCACTAGAGCTGGTGACAGTCCACTAGAGCTGGTGACACACCAAGAACACTGGTGACAGTCCACTAGAGCTGGTGACACACCACTAGAACTGGTGACAGTCCACTAGAGCTGGTGACACACCAAGAACACTGGTGACAGTCCACTAGAGCTGGTGACAGTCCCCTAGAGCTGGTGACACACCAAGAACACTGGTGACAGTCCACTAGAGCTGGTGACAGTCCACTAGAGCTGGTGACACACCAAGAACACTGGTGACAGTCCACTAGAGCTGGTGACAGTCCACTAGAGCTGGTGACACACCAAGAACACTGGTGACAGTCCACTAGAGCTGGTGACACACCAAGAACTGGTGACAGTCCACTAGAGCTGGTGACAGTCCACTAAGCTGGTGACAGTCCACTAGAGCTGGTGACACACAAGAACACTGGTGACAGTCCACTAGAGCTGGTGACACACCAAGAACACTGGTGACAGTCCACTAGAGCTGGTGACAGTCCACTAGAGCTGGTGACACACCAAGAACACTGGTGACAGTCCACTAGAGCTGGTGACACACCAGAGCTGGTGACAGTCCACTAGAGCTGGTGACAGTCCACTAGAGCTGGTGACAGTCCACTAGAGCTGTGACACACCAAGAACACTGGTGACAGTCCACTAGAGCTGGTGACACACCAAGACACTGGTGACAGTCCACTAGAGCTGGTGACACACCAAGAACACTGGTGACAGTCCACTAGAGCTGGTGACACACCAAGACCACTGGTGACAGTCCACTAGAGCTGGTGACACCACCAGAACACTGGTGACAGTCCACTAGAGCTGGACACACCAGACCACTGTGACAGTCCACTAGAGCTGGTGACAGTCCACTAGAGCTGGTGACACACCAAGAACACTGGTGACAGTCCACTAGAGCTGGTGACACACCAATAACACTGGTGACAGTCCACTAGAGCTGGTGACATCCCTAGAGCTGGTGACAGTCCACTAGAGCTGGTGACCACCAAGAACACTGGTGACAGTCCAACTAGATCTGGTTGACACACCAAGAACACTGTGACAGTCC
>WNGS01001250.1:0-63384 GCA_020271785.1 Procambarus virginalis | reverse complement strand
CAATATAATGTTAGAAAAATATTGATAATTACCCGCATTCTTGAACAAAATTCTGAAATTATATAGTGAATATTATCGCGAAGGAACTACACTGAATTTATTGTAAATAATTAGTTTCAACTCTGTTTAATTTATCGAAAATAATCTAAGTTCTGTTTACCAGCTCACAATACTTTACGCTAACTGAGTTTCTCAAATTTTCTAGATTTTCCAATTTTCTAGTAAATCTTAGGCGCGCTAGAATTGAATGACGTTATCGTTAAGTTACCACTGGCGCGATGTTTATAATCGTTAACAATTATTAAATTCTTAACGCCCGACGCTGACAACGGCGCTCACCATAATTATAAGTATTTATTAGTTAAACAAAAATTAATGATAATTCACTTATTTACGTTACTGAATGAACTCGATGTTAACGTAGCCTACACTGGGTCACCGCCGCTTGCGTAGTAGAATACTGAGAATTTAACACATCGCCGCGCCACTCACAGCTAGACAAGAGTCGCGCTGAACCTTAATTAAAAATTAGTAATTATTTTCCCAAAATTATAAATTAAATACTGGCGTGTAGGGGACTTGTTACTTTACCGAATATAACACTCACTGGACACTTGGACACGTTGGTAAGTTTACAAAAATTAAAAGCGCGCACACTGTCACGAAGCCGACTCCTCAGAAGGTAGTCTCCGCACTAATCCTTAATTAACCAAGTATTTCTTTTCTCAAAATTACAAATTAAATACCGACGTGTAGTTTGCGTATCACTTGAACTGAATATACCACTCGCAAGACACTTAGACACTTGGTTGAGCGCAAACAATTACTGAGCGCTGCCTCACTGAGCGCTGAGAACCGCTAGAAGAAAAAAAATCAGAGTCCCAACGCTAATTCGCTTAAATGACCAAAAATCGACTTTTGGTCTCCCAAAGTTCTAACTTGGATCACTGTAATCGCATACTGGACTTAACACTGACGACCCAATGAACGTATGGCTAGCCACAAAATTAGAATTTATTCCCAAAAACTGAGATTTTCCAAGCGACTTAGAAATATATCGTCACAACAATTTCCACGATTTTCACTGAATGAACGAATACACGAATCCACTTTAATGCACTGCACTTCACTTCACTCGAAAACAGTGGACCACTCACCTTGGTAATTCTCCCAGAGAATTTATACCGCATGCATGTACACAACTCCAGAAATAAAAGAAATATAAAACAAATACTTAGAAAATAATAACACTTATATACGAAAATTACCTAACAAGGGGGAATACTTAACTAACGAAGGGACGCTTAACCTGAAAGGGAACTTAATATACAGGGAACTTAATGTAGTACTTAAGGAGATCTCGATTTAACCTATAACCGTCCCGTCCCGGCCCGCCCTGTCGCTTTTACCAACATTCACCAATATCCCGACAGTACCAAATAAATCCTGTCCTTCGCGGTCAACGGTTAGACTAGATAGCGGAACAACCGACGGATCTAACTGTCCGACACCACCGTAATTCCGTTGCTAGACAATCTACTACGCCATCCCTCAGTAACTCTCGGCACTTTCATGGTTGTACCGTAGAAGCTAGCGATTGGGTCGCCTAACACGCCCTCGGGGATAAATAATTAGCGTCCTAATACTTCCCCGCTCAGACAATTCGAAACCTAGAATTGTTGTTGCAAAACCACCATGCAACACCCTTGTCCGTAGTTGCAGAAGGTCGAGAAAAAGTACCCTGTCCAACTACCCAAGGCGGCCTCCACACTTAACTGCCTGCTAGCGCACTTAAGTGCCTGTAATCTACCTTACCAGCCTCTCAAGACCCTAGAATCGCCTACTCTATGCGAATCGCACCACATAGGATTACCGTCGACTCTATCTCATGGGCCCCGGCTGCACTCTCACCACACACAGCATAACCGAACGGACAGACGCGTGAGGCTTCAATAATCGTCAAGAAATTATTGAAACACCGCTGCTACCATTGTAACGTCTGCTACCATTGTAATGTCTACCTCATGTACTGCTACCATTGTAATGGTAGTCTACCCGGATTGACTTGTAATGGTAATATCAATATACCCTAATTGAAATATTTTTGTAATATCTCTGTCCACACTTAATAACCAGCAAGCACTAATAACGGACCAGCATGACCCCTCGCTGGACTGTCACGAATATAAGCTGAATATTAAATGAGGAATATCACAAGAAAAGGGATCATTAATCTTACCCTTTTCCTTTCACTGCCACCACCTTCCAAAGGAATGAATGTGTCTATAATTATCGGTCCCCAGGAAGGAAGGGACTCGATAATCAGGGAACTCAACGGATCCGTGATTGAAATTGAATGGATTATCTTAGTCTTCTTGAGCTGAACGGGGGAGGCTCTCGCTTTACTTTATTATTCCTAAGAATGGAGAAACACAGGGACGTTCTAACACAGCACATGAAAATCGCATGAATACCATATATTAACACAAGGGGACAGATAACTCACCAAAATGACATTAACAATTATTTTATTATTGTAACTGTATATTTAAATCACAATTGACATATAGCCTACTCTAATAACATCTACCAAAATAAACGAGGCAATGGGAATGCAATCACAAATATGCAAGAAACGTAGGAGCACACTACCTTCTATCGCACCCTGTGGCCAGATGTTGATGGCGGCCCTCAGCCCCTTTGGACGCGGGCTGGCTTGCCCTCCAGTCCCGAAAAACTCCCAAGACACACTCAATGAAATTTTGTTTTACCAGCTTATTGCTGGGAAGGATTACACCTCCCACCATCCAATACAGCCCCCAGGGCTCCACCCACTATTTTGGCAATGGCCAACCATTTTACACCTAGGCCTGAGGTCTGGCTCTCTAGGGCCAATAAGGACTTGGCTCTTATCTTCCGCCAATCATCTCCCCTGAGGGGCCGTGGAAGGCTACATGAATTCCTGAAGATTGAGTCAGCACTCCCCGGCTATGCGATGGGAACAAGGTACCACTGTATTGGATACCCGCACTAGTGCACCTCCCAGCAATGTTTACCAAAACTGATTATTTTATGTTCCAGCCCGTCTCCAGCAAGATAAAGGGTAGGGACACTTGACTCGCCTGGTATGGGTAAGGGACCGTTGAGAGGGGAAAGAGAGGGAATGAGAGGGGGATGAGAGGGGGGAGAGGGGATGGAGAGGGGAAACGAGTGGGGAGGATTGCGTGGAGACGCAAGGTATCACAGAGGTCGGCTGCACAACCCCTCAGGTCAACTCCTTGGACCTTGACAAATGGGCTACAGGGGGGGGGTGTGAAGGGGGAAGACGAATGACGGGTAAGGGGAGGGGAGAAAGGGGGAAGGAAAAAGGAAGGAGGGGAGAAGGAAGGAGGGGAGAGGGGGAAGGGAGAACCAATGATCTGAGCACCAGATCATTACAACACCAAGAACACTGGTGACAGTTCACTAGAGCTGGTGACAGTCCACTAGAGCTGGTGACAGTCCACTAGAGCTGGTGACATTCCACTAGAGCTGGTGACAGTCCACTAGAGCTGGTGACACACCAAGAACACTGGTGACAGTCCACTAGAGCTGGTGACAGTCCACTAGAGCTGGTGACACACCAAGAACACTGGTGACAGTCCACTAGAGCTGGTGACAGTCCACTAGAGCTGGTGACACACCAAGAACACTGGTGACAGTCCACTAGAGCTGGTGACAGTCCACTAGAGCTGATGACACACCAAGAACACTGGTGACAGTCCACTAGAGCTGGTGACAGTCCACTAGAGCTGGTGACACACCAAGAACACTGGTGACAGTTCACTAGAGCTGGTGACAGTCCACTAGAGCTGGTGACATTCCACTAGAGCTGGTGACATTCCACTAGAGCTGGTGACAGTCCACTAGAGCTGGTGACACACCAAGAACACTGGTGACAGTCCACTAGAGCTGGTGACAGTCCACTAGAGCTGGTGACACACCAAGAACACTGGTGACAGTCCACTAGAGCTGGTGACAGTCCACTAGAGCTGGTGACACACCAAAAACACTGGTGACAGTCCACTAGAGCTGGTGACAGTCCACTAGAGCTGACGACACACCAAGAACACTGGTGACAGTCCACTAGAGCTGGTGACAGTCCACTAGAGCTGGTGACACACCAAGAACACTGGTGACAGTCCACTAGAGCTGGTGACAGTCCACTAGAGCTGGTGACACACCAAGAACACTGGTGACAGTCCACTAGAGCTGGTGACACACCAAGAACACTGGAGACAGTCCACTAGAGCTGGTGACACACCAAGAACACTGGTGACAGTCCACTAGAGCTGGTGACACACCAAGAACACTGGTGACAGTCCACTAGAGCTGGTGACACACTAAGAACACTTGTGGCAGACTACTAGAGCTGGTGACAGTCCACTAGAGCTGGTGACAGTCCACTAGAGCTGGTGACACCAAGAACACTGGTGACAGTCCACTAAAGCTGGTGACACACCAATAACACTGGTGACAGTTTACTAGAGCTGGTGACAGTCCACTAGAGCTGGTGAGTGTCAACTAGAGCTGGTGACACACCAAGAACACTGGTGACAGTCCACTAGAGCTGGTGACACACCAAGAACACTGGTGACAGCCCACTAGAGCTAGTGACACACCAAGAACACTGGCGACAGTCCACTAGAGCTGGTGACAGTCCACTAGAGCTGGTGACACACCAAGAACACTGGTGACAGTCCACTAGAGCTGGTGACACACCACGAACACTGGTGACAGTCCACTAGAGCTGGTGACAGTCCACTAGAGCTGGTGACAGTCCACTAGAGCTGGTGACACACCAAGAACACTGGTGACACTCCACTAGAGCTGGTGACAGTCCACTAGAGCTGACGACACACCAAGAACACTGGTGACAGTCCACTAGAGCTTGTGACAGTCCACTAGAGCTGGTGACACACCAAGAACACTGGTGACAGTCCACTAGAGCTGGTGACGGTCCACTAGAGCTGGTGACACACCAAGAACACTTGTGACAGTCCACTAGAGCTGGTGACACACCAAGAACACTGGTGGCAGACTACTAGAGCTGGTGACAGTCCACTAGAGCTGGTGACACACCAAGAACACTGGTGACAGTTCACTAGAGCTAGTGACACACCAAGAACACTGGTGACAGTCCACTAGAGCTGGTGACAGTCCACTAGAGCTGGTGACACACCAAGAACACTGGTGACAGTCCACTTGAGCTGGTGACAGTCCACTAGAGCTGGTGACACACCAAGAACACTGGTGACAGCCCACTAGAGCTGGTGACACACCAAGAACACTGGTGACAGTCCACTAGAGCTGGTGACAGTCCACTAGAGCTGGTGACACACTAAGAACCCTGGTGACAGTCCACTAGAGCTGGTGACAGTCCACTAGAGCTGGTGACACACCAAGAACACTGGTGACAGTCCACTAGAGCTGGTGACACACAACAAGAACACTGGTGACAGTCCACTAGAGCTGGTGACACACTAAGAACACTGGTGGCAGACTACTAGAGCTGGTGACAGCCACAGAGCTGGTGACACACCAAGAACACTGGTGACAGCCCACTAGAGCTGGTGACACACCAAGAACACTGGTGACAGTCCACTAGAGCTGGTGACACACCAAGAACACTGGTGACAGTTTACTAGAGCTGGTGACAGTCCACTAGAGCTGGTGAGTGTCAACTAGAGCTGGTGACACACCAAGAACACTGGTGACAGTCCACTAGAGCTGGTGACACACAAGAACACTGGTGACAGCCCACTAGAGCTGGTGACACACCAAGAACACTGGCGACAGTCCACTAGAGCTGGTGACAGTCCACTAGAGCTGGTGACACACCAAGAACACTGGTGACAGTCCACTAGAGCTGGTGAACCACCAAGAACACTGGTGACAGTCCACTAGAGCTGGTGACAGTCCACTAGATCTGGTGACAGTCCACTAGAGCTGGTGACACACCAAGAACACTGGTGACACTCCACTAGAGCTGGTGACAGTCCACTAGAGCTGACGACACCAAGAACACTGGTGACAGTCCACTAGAGCTTGTGACAGTCCACTAGAGCTGGTGACACACCAAGAACACTGGTGACAGTCCACTAGAGCTGGTGACGGTCCACTAGAGCTGGTGACACACCAAGAACACTTGTGACAGTCCACTAGAGCTGGTGGACACTGACACACCAAGAACATGGTGGCAGACTACTAGAGCTGGTGACACAGTCCACTAGAGCTGGTACACACCAAGAACACTGGTGACAGTCCACTAGAGCTGGTGACAGTCCACTAGAGCTGGAGAGGTCCACTAGAGCTGGTGACAACCAGGAACACTGGTGACAGTCCACTAGTGCTGGTGACACACCAAGAACACTGGTGACAGCCCACTAGAGCTGGTGACACACCAAGAACACTGGTGACAGTCCACTAGAGCTGGTGACAGCCCACTATAGATCTGGTGACACCAAGAACACTGGTGACAGTCCACTAGAAGCTGGTGACAGACCACTAGATCTGGTGACACACCAAGAACACTAGTGACAGTCCACTAGAGCTGGTGACAGTCCACTAGAGCTGGTGTGACAGTCCACTAGAGCTGGTGACACACCAAGAACAGTGACAGCCACCCACTAGAGCTAGTGACACACCAAGAACACTGGCGACAGTCCACTAGAGCTGGTGACAGTCCACTAGAGCTGGTGACACACAAGAACACTGGTGACAGTCCACTAGAGCTGGTGACACACCAAGAACACTGGTGACAGTCCACTAGAGCTGGTGACAGTCCACTAGATCTGGTGACAGTCCACTAGAGCTGGTGACACACAAGAACACTGGTGACACTCCACTAGAGCTGGTGACAGTCCACTAGAGCTGACGACACACCAAGAACACTGGTGACAGTCCACNTGGTGACAGTCCACTAGAGCTGGTGACAGTCCACTAAAGCTGGTGACACACCAAGAACACTGGTGACAGTCCACTAGAGCTGGTGACACACCAAGAACACTAGTGACAGTCCACTAGAGCTGGTGACACACCAAGAACACTGGTGACAGTCCACTAGAGCTGGTGACAGTCCACTAGAGCTGGTGACACACCAAGAACACTGGTGACAGTCCACTAGAGCTGGTGACACACCAAGAACACTGGTGACAGTCCACTAGAGCTGGTGACACACCAAGAACACTGGTGACAGTCCACTAGAGCTGGTGACAGTCCACTAGAGCTGGTGACAGTCCACTAGAGCTGGTGACACACCAAGACACTGGTGACAGTCCACTAGAGCTGGTGACACACCAAGAACACTGGTGACAGTCCACTAGAGCTGGTGACACACCAAGAACACTGGTGACAGTCCACTAGAGCTGGTGACACCAAGAACACTGGTGACAGTCCACTAGAGCTGGTGACACACCAAGAACACTGGTGACAGTCCACTAGAGCTGGTGACACACCAAGAACACTGGTGACAGTCCACTAGAGCTGGTGACACACCAAGAACACTGGTGACAGTCCACTAGAGCTGGTGACACACCAAGAACACTGGTGACAGTCCACTAGAGCTGGTGACAGTCCACTAGAGCTGGTGACACACCAAGAACACTGGTGACAGTCCACTAGAGCTGGTGACACACAAGAACACTGGTGACAGTCCACTAGAGCTGGTGACAGTCCACTAGAGCTGGTGACAGTCCACTAGAGCTGGTGACACACCAAGAACACTGGTGACAGTCCACTAGAGCTGGTGACACACCAAGGACACTGTGACAGTCCACTAGAGCTGGTGACACACCAAGAACACTGGTGACAGTCCACTAGAGCTGGTGACACACCAAGAACACTGGTGACAGTCCACTAGAGCTGGTGACAGTCCACTAGAGCTGGTGACACACCAAGAACACTGGTGACAGTCCACTAGAGCTGGTGACAGTCCACTAGAGCTGGTGACACACCAAGAACACTGGTGACAGTCCACTAGAGCTGGTGACACACCAAGAACACTGGTGACAGTCCACTAGAGCTGGTGACAGTCCACTAGAGCTGGTGACAGTCCACTAGAGCTGGTGACACACCAAGAACACTGGTGACAGTCCACTAGAGCTGGTGACAGTCCACTAGAGCTGGTGACAGTCCACTAGAGCTGGTGACAGTCCACTAGAGCTGGTGACACACCAAGAACACTGGTGACAGTCCACTAGAGCTGGTGACAGTCCACTAGAGCTGGTGACACACCAAGAACACTGGTGACAGTCCACTAGAGCTGGTGACAGTCCACTAGAGCTGGTGACACACCAAGAACACTGGTGACAGTCCACTAGAGCTGGTGACACACCAAGAACACTGGTGACAACCACTAGAGCTGGTGACAGTCCACTAGAGCTGGTGACACACCAAGAACACTGGTGACAGTCCACTAGAGCTGGTGACACACCAAGAACACTGGTGACAGTCCACTAGAGCTGGTGACAGTCCACTAGAGCTGGTGACAGTCCACTAGAGCTGGTGACACACCAAGAACACTGGTGACAGTCCACTAGAGCTGGTGACACACCAAGAACACTGGTGACAGTCCACTAGAGCTGGTGACACACCAAGAACACTGGTGACAGTCCACTAGAGCTGGTGACAGTCCACTAGAGCTGGTGACACACCAAGAACACTGGTGACAGTCCACTAGAGCTGGTGACAGTCCACTAGAGCTGGTGACACACCAAGAACACTGGTGACAGTCCACTAGAGCTGGTGACAGTCCACTAGAGCTGGTGACAGTCCACTAGAGCTGGTGACAGTCCACTAGAACTGGTGACAGTCCACTAGAGCTGGTGACACACCAAGAACACTGGTGACAGTCCACTAGAGCTGGTGACACACCAAGAACACTGGTGACAGTCCACTAGAGCTGGTGACACACCAAGAACACTGGTGACAGTCCACTAGAGCTGGTGACACACCAAGAACACTGGTGACAGTCCACTAGAGCTGGTGACACACCAAGAACACTGGTGACAGTCCACTAGAGCTGGTGACACACCAAGAACACTGGTGACAGTCCACTAGAGCTGGTGACACACCAAGAACACTGGTGACAGTCCACTAGAGCTGGTGACACACCAAGAACACTGGTGACAGTCCACTAGAGCTGGTGACAGTCCACTAGAGCTGGTGACACACCAAGAACACTGGTGACAGTCCACTAGAGCTGGTGACACACCAAGAACACTGGTGACAGTCCACTAGAGCTGGTGACAGTCCACTAGAGCTGGTGACAGTCCACTAGAGCTGGTGACACACCAAGAACACTGGTGACAGTCCACTAGAGCTGGTGACACACCAAGAACACTGGTGACAGTCCACTAGAGCTGGTGACACACCAAGAACACTGGTGACAGTCCACTAGAGCTGGTGACAGTCCACTAGAGCTGGTGACACACCAAGAACACTGGTGACAGTCCACTAGAGCTGGTGACAGTCCACTAGAGCTGGTGACACACCAAGAACACTGGTGACAGTCCACTAGAGCTGGTGACAGTCCACTAGAGCTGGTGACAGTCCACTAGAGCTGGTGACACACCAAGAACACTGGTGACAGTCCACTAGAGCTGGTGACAGTCCACTAGAGCTGGTGACACACCAAGAACACTGGTGACAGTCCACTAGAGCTGGTGACAGTCCACTAGAGCTGGTGACACACCAAGAACACTGGTGACAGTCCACTAGAGCTGGTGACAGTCCACTAGAGCTGGTGACAGTCCACTAGAGCTGGTGACACACCAAGAACACTGGTGACAGTCCACTAGAGCTGGTGACACACCAAGAACACTGGTGACAGTCCACTAGAGCTGGTGACACACCAAGAACACTGGTGACAGTCCACTAGAGCTGGTGACAGTCCACTAGAGCTGGTGACACACCAAGAACACTGGTGACAGTCCACTAGAGCTGGTGACACACAAGAACACTGGTGACAGTCCACTAGAGCTGGTGACAGTCCACTAGAGCTGGTGACACACCAAGAACACTGGTGACAGTCCACTAGAGCTGGTGACACACCAAGAACACTGGTGACAGTCCACTAGAGCTGGTGACACACCAAGAACACTGGTGACAGTCCACTAGAGCTGGTGACAGTCCACTAGAGCTGGTGACACACCAAGAACACTGGTGACAGTCCACTAGAGCTGGTGACACACCAAGAACACTGGTGACAGTCCACTAGAGCTGGTGACAGTCCACTAGAGCTGGTGACAGTCCACTAGAGCTGGTGACACACCAAGAACACTGGTGACAGTCCACTAGAGCTGGTGACACACCAAGAACACTGGTGACAGTCCACTAGAGCTGGTGACACACCAAGAACACTGGTGACAGTCCACTAGAGCTGGTGACAGTCCACTAGAGCTGGTGACACACCAAGAACACTGGTGACAGTCCACTAGAGCTGGTGACAGTCCACTAGAGCTGGTGACACACCAAGAACACTGGTGACAGTCCACTAGAGCTGGTGACAGTCCACTAGAGCTGGTGACAGTCCACTAGAGCTGGTGACACACCAAGAACACTGGTGACAGTCCACTAGAGCTGGTGACAGTCCACTAGAGCTGGTGACACACCAAGAACACTGGTGACAGTCCACTAGAGCTGGTGACAGTCCACTAGAGCTGGTGACACACCAAGAACACTGGTGACAGTCCACTAGAGCTGGTGACAGTCCACTAGAGCTGGTGACACACCAAGAACACTGGTGACAGTCCACTAGAGCTGGTGACACACCAAGAACACTGGTGACAGTCCACTAGAGCTGGTGACAGTCCACTAGAGCTGGTGACACACCAAGAACACTGGTGACAGTCCACTAGAGCTGGTGACACACCAAGAACACTGGTGACAGTCCACTAGAGCTGGTGACACCACTAGAGCTGGTGACAGTCCACTAGAGCTGGTGACACACCAAGAACACTGGTGACAGTCCACTAGAGCTGGTGACACACCAAGAACACTGGTGACAGTCCACTAGAGCTGGTGACACACCAAGAACACTGGTGACAGTCCACTAGAGCTGGTGACAGTCCACTAGAGCTGGTGACAGTCCACTAGAGCTGGTGACAGTCCACTAGAGCTGGTGACAGTCCACTAGAGCTGGTGACACACCAAGAACACTGGTGACAGTCCACTAGAGCTGGTGACACACCAAGAACACTGGTGACAGTCCACTAGAGCTGGTGACACACCAAGAACACTGGTGACAGTCCACTAGAGCTGGTGACAGTCCACTAGAGCTGGTGACAGTCCACTAGAGCTGGTGACACACCAGAACACTGGTGACAGTCCACTAGAGCTGGTGACACACCAAACACTGGTGACAGTCCACTAGAGCTGGTGACACACCAAGAACACTGGTGACAGTCCACTAGAGCTGGTGACACACCAAGAACACTGGTGACAGTCCACTAGAGCTGGTGACACACCAAGAACACTGGTGACAGTCCACTAGAGCTGGTGACACACCAAGAACACTGGTGACAGTCCACTAGAGCTGGTGACACACCAAGACACTGGTGACAGTCCACTAGAGCTGGTGACACACCAAGAACACTGGTGACAGTCCACTAGAGCTGGTGACAGTCCACAGAGCTGGTGACAGTCCACTAGAGCTGGTGACACACCAAGAACACTGGTGACAGTCCACTAGAGCTGGTGACAGCCACTAAGCTGTGACAACAACCAAGAACACTGGTGACAGTCCACTAGAGCTGGTGACACACCAAGAACACTGGTGACAGTCCACTAGAGCTGGTGACACACCAAGAACACTGGTGACAGTCCACTAGAGCTGGTGACACACCAAGACACTGGTGACAGTCCACTAAGCTGGTGACAGTCCACTAGAGCTGGTGACACACCAAGAACACTGGTGACAGTCCACTAGAGCTGGTGACACCCAAGACACTGGTGACAGTCCACTAGAGCTGGTGACAGTCCACTAGAGCTGGTGACAGTCCACTAGAGCTGGTGACACACCAAGAACACTGGTGACAGTCCACTAGAGCTGGTGACACACCAAGAACACTGGTGACAGTCCACTAGAGCTGGTGACACACCAAGAACACTGGTGACAGTCCACTAGAGCTGGTGACACACAAGAACACTGGTGACAGTCCACTAGAGCTGGTGACAGTCCACTAGAGCTGGTGACACACCAAGAACACTGGTGACAGTCCACTAGAGCTGGTGACAGTCCACTAGAGCTGGTGACACACCAAGAACACTGGTGACAGTCCACTAGAGCTGGTGACACACCAAGAACACTGGTGACAGTCCACTAGAGCTGGTGACAGTCCACTAGAGCTGGTGACAGTCCACTAGAGCTGGTGACACACCAAGAACACTGGTGACAGTCCACTAGAGCTGGTGACAGTCCACTAGAGCTGGTGACAGTCCACTAGAGCTGGTGACAGTCCACTAGAGCTGGTGACACACCAAGAACACTGGTGACAGTCCACTAGAGCTGGTGACAGTCCACTAGAGCTGGTGACACACCAAGAACACTGGTGACAGTCCACTAGAGCTGGTGACGTCCACTAGAGCTGGTGACACACCAAGAACACTGGTGACAGTCCACTAGAGCTGGTGACACACCAAGAACACTGGTGACAGTCCACTAGAGCTGGTGACAGTCCTAGAGCTGGTGACCCACAAACACTGGTGACAGTCCACTAGAGCTGGTGACACACCAAGAACACTGGTGACAGTCCACTAGAGCTGGTGACAGTCCACTAGAGCTGGTGACAGTCCACTAGAGCTGGTGACACACCAAGAACACTGGTGACAGTCCACTAGAGCTGGTGACACACCAAGAACACTGGTGACAGTCCACTAGAGCTGGTGACACACCAAGAACACTGGTGACAGTCCACTAGAGCTGGTGACAGTCCACTAGAGCTGGTGACACACCAAGAACACTGGTGACAGTCCTAGAGCTGGTGACAGTCCACTAGAGCTGGTGACACACCAGAACACTGGTGACAGTCCACTAGAGCTGGTGACAGTCCACTAGAGCTGGTGACAGTCCACTAGAGCTGGTGACACCACTAGAACACTGGTGACAGTCCACTAGAGCTGGTGACACACCAAACACTGGTGACAGTCCACTAGAGCTGGTGACACACCAAGAACACTGGTGACAGTCCACTAGAGCTGGTGACAGTCCAAGAGCTGGTGACAGTCCACTAGAGCTGGTGACACACCAAGAACACTGGTGACAGTCCACTAGAGCTGGTGACACACCAAGAACACTGGTGACAGTCCACTAGAGCTGGTGACACACCAAGAACACTGGTGACAGTCCACTAGAGCTGGTGACACACCAAGACACTGGTGACAGTCCACTAGAGCTGGTGACACACCAAACACTGGTGACAGTCCACTAGCTGGTGACACCAAGAACACTGGTGACAGTCCACTAGAGCTGGTGACACACCAAGACACTGGTGACAGTCCACTAGAGCTGGTGACACACCAAGAACACTGGTGACAGTCCACTAGAGCTGGTGACACACCAAGAACACTGGTGACAGTCCACTAGAGCTGGTGACAGTCCACTAGAGCTGGTGACACACCAAGAACACTGGACAGTCCACTAGAGCTGGTGACACACCAAGAACACTGGTGACAGTCCACTAGAGCTGGTGACAGTCCACTAGAGCTGGTGACAGTCCACTAGAGCTGGTGACACACCAAGAACACTGGTGACAGTCCACTAGAGCTGGTGACACACACCAAGAACACTGGTGACAGTCCACTAGAGCTGGTGACACACCAAGAACACTGGTGACAGTCCACTAGAGCTGGTGACACACCAAGAACACTGGTGACAGTCCACTAGAGCTGGTGACAGTCCACTAGAGCTGGTGACACCCCAGAACACTGGTGACAGTCACTAGAGCTGGTGACAGTCCACTAGAGCTGGTGACACACCAAGAACACTGGTGACAGTCCACTAGAGCTGGTGACACACCAAGAACACTGGTGACAGTCCACTAGAGCTGGTGACAGTCCACTAGAGCTGGTGACAGTCCACTAGAGCTGGTGACAGTCCACTAGAGCTGGTGACACACCAAGAACACTGGTGACAGTCCACTAGAGCTGGTGACACCCACTAGAGCTGGTGACAGTCCACTAGAGCTGGTGACACACCAAGAACACTGGTGACAGTCCACTAGAGCTGGTGACAGTCCACTAGAGCTGGTGACACACCAAGAACACTGGTGACAGTCCACTAGAGCTGGTGACAGTCCACTAGAGCTGGTGACACACCAAGAACACTGGTGACAGTCCACTAGAGCTGGTGACACACCAAGAACACTGGTGACAGTCACTAGAGCTGGTGACAGTCCACTAGAGCTGGTGACACACCAAGAACACTGGTGACAGTCCACTAGAGCTGGTGACACACCAAGAACACTGGTGACAGTCCACTAGAGCTGGTGACAGTCCACTAGAGCTGGTGACAGTCCACTAGAGCTGGTGACACACCAAGAACACTGGTGACAGTCCACTAGAGCTGGTGACACACCAAGAACACTGGTGACAGTCCACTAGAGCTGGTGACACACCAAGAACACTGGTGACAGTCCACTAGAGCTGGTGACAGTCCACTAGAGCTGGTGACACACCAAGAACACTGGTGACAGTCCACTAGAGCTGGTGACAGTCCACTAGAGCTGGTGACACACCAAGAACACTGGTGACAGTCCACTAGAGCTGGTGACAGTCCACTAGAGCTGGTGACAGTCCACTAGAGCTGGTGACAGTCCACTAGAGCTGGTGACAGTCCACTAGAGCTGGTGACACACCAAGAACACTGGTGACAGTCCACTAGAGCTGGTGACACACCAAGAACACTGGTGACAGTCCACTAGAGCTGGTGACACACCAAGAACACTGGTGACAGTCCACTAGAGCTGGTGACACACCAAGAACACTGGTGACAGCCACTAGAGCTGGTGACACACCAAGAACACTGGTGACAGTCCACTAGAGCTGGTGACACACCAAGAACACTGGTGACAGTCCACTAGAGCTGGTGACACACCAAGAACACTGGTGACAGTCCACTAGAGCTGGTGACACACCAAGAACACTGGTGACAGTCCACTAGAGCTGGTGACAGTCCACTAGAGCTGGTGACACACCAAGAACACTGGTGACAGTCCACTAGAGCTGGTGACACACCAAGAACACTGGTGACAGTCCACTAGAGCTGGTGACAGTCCATAGAGCTGGTGACAGTCCACTAGAGCTGGTGACACACCAAGAACACTGGTGACAGTCCACTAGAGCTGGTGACACACCAAGACACTGGTGACAGTCCACTAGAGCTGGTGACACACCAAGAACACTGGTGACAGTCCACTAGAGCTGGTGACACACCAAGAACACTGGTGACAGTCCACTAGAGCTGGTGACAGTCCACTAGAGCTGGTGACACACCAAGAACACTGGTGACAGTCCACTAGAGCTGGTGACAGTCCACTAGAGCTGGTGACACACCAAGAACACTGGTGACAGTCCACTAGAGCTGGTGACAGTCCACTAGAGCTGGTGACAGTCCACTAGAGCTGGTGACAGTCCACTAGAGCTGGTGACACACCAAGAACACTGGTGACAGTCCACTAGAGCTGGTGACAGTCCACTAGAGCTGGTGACAGTCCACTAGAGCTGGTGACACACCAAGAACACTGGTGACAGTCCACTAGAGCTGGTGACAGTCCACTAGAGCTGGTGACACACCAAGAACACTGGTGACAGTCCACTAGAGCTGGTGACAGTCCACTAGAGCTGGTGACACACCAAGAACACTGGTGACAGTCCACTAGAGCTGGTGACACACCAAGAACACTGGTGACAGTCCACTAGAGCTGGTGACACACCAAGAACACTGGTGACAGTCCACTAGAGCTGGTGACAGTCCACTAGAGCTGGTGACACACAAGAACACTGGTGACAGTCCACTAGAGCTGGTGACACACCAAGAACACTGGTGACAGTCCACTAGAGCTGGTGACAGTCCACTAGAGCTGGTGACACACCAAGAACACTGGTGACAGTCCACTAGAGCTGGTGACACACCAAGAACACTGGTGACAGTCCACTAGAGCTGGTGACACACCAAGAACACTGACAGCCACTAGAGCTGGTGACAGTCCACTAGAGCTGGTGACACACCAAGAACACTGGTGACAGTCCACTAGAGCTGGTGACACACAAGAACACTGGTGACAGTCCACTAGAGCTGGTGACACACCAAGAACACTGGTGACAGTCCACTAGAGCTGGTGACAGTCCACTAGAGCTGGTGACACACCAAGAACACTGGTGACAGTCCACTAGAGCTGGTGACACACCAAGAACACTGGTGACAGTCCACTAGAGCTGGTGACAGTCCACTAGAGCTGGTGACACACCAAGAACACTGGTGACAGTCCACTAGAGCTGGTGACACACCAAGAACACTGGTGACAGTCCACTAGAGCTGGTGACAGTCCACTAGAGCTGGTGACAGTCCACTAGAGCTGGTGACACACCAAGAACACTGGTGACAGTCCACTAGAGCTGGTGACACACCAAGAACACTGGTGACAGCCACTAGAGCTGGTGACACACCAAGAACACTGGTGACAGTCCACTAGAGCTGGTGACAGCCACTAGAGCTGGTGACACACCAAGAACACTGGTGACAGTCCACTAGAGCTGGTGACAGTCCACTAGAGCTGGTGACACACCAAGAACACTGGTGACAGTCCACTAGAGCTGGTGACAGTCCACTAGAGCTGGTGACAGTCCACTAGAGCTGGTGACACACCACTAGACTGGTGACAGTCCACTAGAGCTGGTGACACACCAAGAACACTGGTGACAGTCCACTAGAGCTGGTGACACACCAAGAACACTGGTGACAGTCCACTAGAGCTGGTGACAGTCCACTAGAGCTGGTGACAGTCCACTAGAGCTGGTGACACACCAAGAACACTGGTGACAGTCCACTAGAGCTGGTGACACACCAAGAACACTGGTGACAGTCCACTAGAGCTGGTGACACACCAAGAACACTGGTGACAGTCCACTAGAGCTGGTGACACACCAAGAACACTGGTGACAGTCCACTAGAGCTGGTGACACACCAAGAACACTGGTGACAGTCCCTAGAGCTGGTGACACACCAAGAACACTGGTGACAGTCCACTAGAGCTGGTGACACACCAAGAACACTGGTGACAGTCCACTAGAGCTGGTGACACACCAAGAACACTGGTGACAGTCCACTAGAGCTGGTGACACACCAAGAACACTGGTGACAGTCCACTAGAGCTGGTGACAGTCCACTAGAGCTGGTGACACACCAAGAACACTGGTGACAGTCCACTAGAGCTGGTGACACACCAAGAACACTGGTGACAGTCCACTAGAGCTGGTGACAGTCCACTAGAGCTGGTGACAGTCCACTAGAGCTGGTGACACACCAAGAACACTGGTGACAGTCCACTAGAGCTGGTGACACACCAAGAACACTGGTGACAGTCCACTAGAGCTGGTGACACACCAAGAACACTGGTGACAGTCCACTAGAGCTGGTGACACACCAAGAACACTGGTGACAGTCCACTAGAGCTGGTGACAGTCCACTAGAGCTGGTGACACACCAAGAACACTGGTGACAGTCCACTAGAGCTGGTGACAGTCCACTAGAGCTGGTGACACACCAAGAACACTGGTGACAGTCCACTAGAGCTGGTGACACACCAAGAACACTGGTGACAGTCCACTAGAGCTGGTGACAGTCCACTAGAGCTGGTGACAGTCCACTAGAGCTGGTGACAGTCCACTAGAGCTGGTGACACACCAAGAACATGGTGACAGTCCACTAGAGCTGGTGACAGCCACTAGAGCTGGTGACAGTCCACTAGAGCTGGTGACACACCAAGAACACTGGTGACAGTCCACTAGAGCTGGTGACAGTCCACTAGAGCTGGTGACACACCAAGAACACTGGTGACAGTCCACTAGAGCTGGTGACAGTCCACTAGAGCTGGTGACACACCAAGAACATGGTGACAGTCCACTAGAGCTGGTGACACACCAAGAACACTGGTGACAGACCACTAGAGCTGGTGACAGTCCACTAGAGCTGGTGACACACCAAGAACACTGGTGACAGTCCACTAGAGCTGGTGACACACCAAGAACACTGGTGACAGTCCACTAGAGCTGGTGACACACCAAGAACACTGGTCAGTCCACTAGAGCTGGTGACACACCAAGAACACTGGTGACAGTCCACTAGAGCTGGTGACACAAGAAGAACACTGGTGACAGTCCACTAGAGCTGGTGACACACCAAGAACACTGGTGACAGTCCACTAGAGCTGGTGACAGTCCACTAGAGCTGGTGACACACCAAGAACACTGGTGACAGTCCACTAGAGCTGGTGACAGTCCACTAGAGCTGGTGACACACCAAGAACACTGGTGACAGTCCACTAGAGCTGGTGACAGTCCACTAGAGCTGGTGACAGTCCACTAGAGCTGGTGACACACCACTAGAGCTGGTGACAGTCCACTAGAGCTGGTGACACACCAAGAACACTGGTGACAGTCCACTAGAGCTGGTGACACACCAGAACACTGGTGACAGTCCACTAGAGCTGGTGACACACCAAGAACACTGGTGACAGTCCACTAGAGCTGGTGACACACCAAGAACACTGGTGACAGCCACTAGAGCTGGTGACACACCAGAACACTGGTGACAGTCCACTAGAGCTGGTGACACACCAAGACCACTGGTGACAGTCCACTAGAGCTGGTGACACACCAAGAACACTGGTGACAGTCCACTAGAGCTGGTGACACACCAAGACACTGGTGACAGTCCACTAGAGCTGGTGACAGTCCACTAGAGCTGGTGACACACCAAGAACACTGGTGACAGTCCACTAGAGCTGGTGACACACCAAGAACACTGGTGACAGTCCACTAGAGCTGGTGACAGTCCACTAGAGCTGGTGACAGTCCACTAGAGCTGGTGACACACCAAGAACACTGGTGACAGTCCACTAGAGCTGGTGACACACCAAGAACACTGGTGACAGTCCACTAGAGCTGGTGACACACCAAGAACACTGGTGACAGTCCACTAGAGCTGGTGACACACCAAGAACACTGGTGACAGTCCACTAGAGCTGGTGACAGTCCACTAGAGCTGGTGACACACCAAGAACACTGGTGACAGTCCACTAGAGCTGGTGACAGTCCACTAGAGCTGGTGACACACCAAGAACACTGGTGACAGTCCACTAGAGCTGGTGACAGTCCACTAGAGCTGGTGACAGTCCACTAGAGCTGGTGACAGTCCACTAGAGCTGGTGACAGTCCACTAGAGCTGGTGACACACCAAGAACACTGGTGACAGTCCACTAGAGCTGGTGACACACCACTAGAGCTGGTGACAGTCCACTAGAGCTGGTGACACACCAAGAACACTGGTGACAGTCCACTAGAGCTGGTGACAGTCCACTAGAGCTGGTGACACACCAAGAACACTGGTGACAGTCCACTAGAGCTGGTGACAGTCCACTAGAGCTGGTGACACACCAAGAACACTGGTGACAGTCCACTAGAGCTGGTGACACACCAAGAACACTGGTGACAGTCCACTAGAGCTGGTGACACACCAAGAACACTGGTGACAGTCCACTAGAGCTGGTGACAGTCCACTAGAGCTGGTGACACACCAAGAACACTGGTGACAGTCCACTAGAGCTGGTGACACACCAAGAACACTGGTGACAGTCCACTAGAGCTGGTGACAGTCCACTAGAGCTGGTGACACACCAAGAACACTGGTGACAGTCCACTAGAGCTGGTGACACACCAAGAACACTGGTGACAGTCCACTAGAGCTGGTGACACACCAAGAACACTGGTGACAGTCCACTAGAGCTGGTGACAGTCCACTAGAGCTGGTGACACACCAAGAACACTGGTGACAGTCCACTAGAGCTGGTGACACACCAAGAACACTGGTGACAGTCCACTAGAGCTGGTGACACACCAAGAACACTGGTGACAGTCCACTAGAGCTGGTGACAGTCCACTAGAGCTGGTGACACACCAAGAACACTGGTGACAGTCCACTAGAGCTGGTGACACACCAAGAACACTGGTGACAGTCCACTAGAGCTGGTGACACACCAAGAACACTGGTGACAGTCCACTAGAGCTGGTGACACACCAAGAACACTGGTGACAGTCCACTAGAGCTGGTGACACACCAAGAACACTGGTGACAGTCCACTAGAGCTGGTGACACACCAAGAACACTGGTGACAGTCCACTAGAGCTGGTGACACACCAAGAACACTGGTGACAGTCCACTAGAGCTGGTGACACACCAAGAACACTGGTGACAGTCCACTAGAGCTGGTGACAGTCCACTAGAGCTGGTGACACACCAAGAACACTGGTGACAGTCCACTAGAGCTGGTGACACACCAAGAACACTGGTGACAGTCCACTAGAGCTGGTGACAGTCCACTAGAGCTGGTGACAGTCCACTAGAGCTGGTGACACACCAAGAACACTGGTGACAGTCCACTAGAGCTGGTGACACACCAAGAACACTGGTGACAGTCCACTAGAGCTGGTGACACACCAAGAACACTGGTGACAGTCCACTAGAGCTGGTGACACACCAAGAACACTGGTGACAGTCCACTAGAGCTGGTGACAGTCCACTAGAGCTGGTGACACACCAAGAACACTGGTGACAGTCCACTAGAGCTGGTGACAGTCCACTAGAGCTGGTGACACACCAAGAACACTGGTGACAGTCCACTAGAGCTGGTGACACACCAAGAACACTGGTGACAGTCCACTAGAGCTGGTGACAGTCCACTAGAGCTGGTGACAGTCCACTAGAGCTGGTGACACACCAAGAACACTGGTGACAGTCCACTAGAGCTGGTGACAGTCCACTAGAGCTGGTGACAGTCCACTAGAGCTGGTGACAGTCCACTAGAGCTGGTGACAGTCCACTAGAGCTGGTGACACACCAAGAACACTGGTGACAGTCCACTAGAGCTGGTGACAGTCCACTAGAGCTGGTGACACACCAAGAACACTGGTGACAGTCCACTAGAGCTGGTGACAGTCCACTAGAGCTGGTGACACACCAAGAACACTGGTGACAGTCCACTAGAGCTGGTGACACACCAAGAACACTGGTGACAGTCCACTAGAGCTGGTGACAGTCCACTAGAGCTGGTGACACACCAAGAACACTGGTGACAGTCCACTAGAGCTGGTGACACACCAAGAACACTGGTGACAGTCCACTAGAGCTGGTGACACCACTAGAGCTGGTGACAGTCCACTAGAGCTGGTGACACACCAAGAACACTGGTGACAGTCCACTAGAGCTGGTGACACACCAAGAACACTGGTGACAGTCCACTAGAGCTGGTGACACACCAAGAACACTGGTGACAGTCCACTAGAGCTGGTGACAGTCCACTAGAGCTGGTGACACACCAAGAACACTGGTGACAGTCCACTAGAGCTGGTGACAGTCCACTAGAGCTGGTGACACACCAAGAACACTGGTGACAGTCCACTAGAGCTGGTGACAGTCCACTAGAGCTGGTGACAGTCCACTAGAGCTGGTGACATCCACTAGAGCTGGTGACAGTCCACTAGAGCTGGTGACACACAAGAACACTGGTGACAGTCCACTAGAGCTGGTGACACACCAAGAACACTGGTGACAGTCCACTAGAGCTGGTGACACACCAAGAACACTGGTGACAGTCCACTAGAGCTGGTGACACACCAAGAACACTGGTGACAGTCCACTAGAGCTGGTGACACACCAAGAACACTGGTGACAGTCCACTAGAGCTGGTGACACACCAAGAACACTGGTGACAGTCCACTAGAGCTGGTGACACACCAAGACACTGGTGACAGTCCACTAGAGCTGGTGACACACCAAGAACACTGGTGACAGTCCACTAGAGCTGGTGACACACCAAGAACACTGGTGACAGTCCACTAGAGCTGGTGACACACCAAGAACACTGGTGACAGTCCACTAGAGCTGGTGACAGTCCACTAGAGCTGGTGACAGTCCACTAGAGCTGGTGACACACCAAGAAACACTGGTGACAGTCCACTAGAGCTGGTGACACACCAAGAACACTGGTGACAGTCCACTAGAGCTGGTGACACACCAAGAACACTGGTGACAGTCCACTAGAGCTGGTGACACACCAAGAACACTGGTGACAGTCCACTAGAGCTGGTGACAGTCCACTAGAGCTGGTGACACACAAGAACACTGGTGACAGTCCACTAGAGCTGGTGACAGTCCACTAGAGCTGGTGACACACCAAGAACACTGGTGACAGTCCACTAGAGCTGGTGACAGTCCACTGAGCACTGGTGACAGTCCACTAGAGCTGGTGACACACAAGAACACTGGTGACAGTCCACTAGAGCTGGTGACAGTCCACTAGAGCTGGTGACACACCAAGAACACTGGTGACAGTCCACTAGAGCTGGTGACACACCAAGAACACTGGTGACAGTCCACTAGAGCTGGTGACACACCAAGAACACTGGTGACAGTCCACTAGAGCTGGTGACAGTCCACTAGAGCTGGTGACACACCAAGACACTGGTGACAGTCCACTAGAGCTGGTGACACACCAAGAACACTGGTGACAGTCCACTAGAGCTGGTGACAGTCCACTAGAGCTGGTGACACACCAAGAACACTGGTGACAGTCCACTAGAGCTGGTGACACACCAAGAACACTGGTGACAGTCCACTAGAGCTGGTGACACACAAGAACACTGGTGACAGTCCACTAGAGCTGGTGACAGTCCACTAGAGCTGGTGACACACCAAGAACACTGGTGACAGTCCACTAGAGCTGGTGACACACCAAGAACACTGGTGACAGTCCACTAGAGCTGGTGACACACCAATAACACTGGTGACAGTCCACTAGAGCTGGTGACAGTCCACTAGAGCTGGTGACATCCACTAGAGCTGGTGACACACCAAGAACACTGGTGACAGTCCACTAGAGCTGGTGACACACCAAGAACACTGGTGACAGTCCACTAGAGCTGGTGACACACCAAGAACACTGGTGACAGTCCACTAGAGCTGGTGACACACAAGAACACTGGTGACAGTCCACTAGAGCTGGTGACACACCAAGAACACTGGTGACAGTCCACTAGAGCTGGTGACACACCAAGAACACTGGTGACAGTCCACTAGAGCTGGTGACACACCAAGAACACTGGTGACAGTCCACTAGAGCTGGTGACACACCAAGAACACTGGTGACAGTCCACTAGAGCTGGTGACAGTCCACTAGAGCTGGTGACACACCAAGAACACTGGTGACAGTCCACTAGAGCTGGTGACACACCAAGAACACTGGTGACATCCACTAGAGCTGGTGACAGTCCACTAGAGCTGGTGACAGTCCACTAGAGCTGGTGACACACCAAGAACACTGGTGACAGTCCACTAGAGCTGGTGACACACCAAGAACACTGGTGACAGTCCACTAGAGCTGGTGACACACCAAGAACACTGGTGACAGTCCACTAGAGCTGGTGACACACCAAGAACACTGGTGACAGTCCACTAGAGCTGGTGACAGTCCACTAGAGCTGGTGACACACCAAGAACACTGGTGACAGTCCACTAGAGCTGGTGACACACCAAGAACACTGGTGACAGTCCACTAGAGCTGGTGACACACAAGAACACTGGTGACAGTCCACTAGAGCTGGTGACACACCAAGAACACTGGTGACAGTCCACTAGAGCTGGTGACACACCAAGAACACTGGTGACAGTCCACTAGAGCTGGTGACACACCAAGAACACTGGTGACAGTCCACTAGAGCTGGTGACACACCAAGAACACTGGTGACAGTCCACTAGAGCTGGTGACAGTCCACTAGAGCTGGTGACACACCAAGAACACTGGTGACAGTCCACTAGAGCTGGTGACACCCAAGAACACTGGTGACAGTCCACTAGAGCTGGTGACAGTCCACTAGAGCTGGTGACAGTCCACTAGAGCTGGTGACACACCAAGAACACTGGTGACAGCCACTAGAGCTGGTGACACACCAAGGACACTGGTGACAGTCCACTAGAGCTGGTGACACACCAAGAACACTGGTGACAGTCCACTAGAGCTGGTGACACACCAAGAACACTGGTGACAGTCCACTAGAGCTGGTGACAGTCCACTAGAGCTGGTGACACACCAAGAACACTGGTGACAGTCCACTAGAGCTGGTGACAGTCCACTAGAGCTGGTGACACACCAAGAACACTGGTGACAGTCCACTAGAGCTGTGACACACCAAGAACACTGGTGACAGTCCCACTAGAGCTGGTGACAGTCCACTAGAGCTGGTGACAGTCCACTAGAGCTGGTGACACACCAAGAACACTGGTGACAGTCCACTAGAGCTGGTGACAGTCCACTAGAGCTGGTGACAGTCCACTAGAGCTGGTGACAGTCCACTAGAGCTGGTGACACACCAAGAACACTGGTGACAGTCCACTAGAGCTGGTGACAGTCCACTAGAGCTGGTGACACACCAAGAACACTGGTGACAGTCCACTAGAGCTGGTGACAGTCCACTAGAGCTGGTGACACACCAAGACACTGGTGACAGTCCACTAGAGCTGGTGACACACCAAGAACACTGGTGACAGACACTAGAGCTGGTGACAGTCCACTAGAGCTGGTGACACACCAAGAACACTGGTGACAGTCCACTAGAGCTGGTGACACACCAAGAACACTGGTGACAGTCCACTAGAGCTGGTGACAGTCCACTAGAGCTGGTGACAGTCCACTAGAGCTGGTGACACACCAAGAACACTGGTGACAGTCCACTAGAGCTGGTGACACACCAAGAACACTGGTGACAGTCCACTAGAGCTGGTGACACACCAAGAACACTGGTGACAGTCCACTAGAGCTGGTGACAGTCCACTAGAGCTGGTGACACACCAAGAACACTGGTGACAGTCCACTAGAGCTGGTGACAGTCCACTAGAGCTGGTGACACACCAAGAACACTGGTGACAGTCCACTAGAGCTGGTGACAGTCCACTAGAGCTGGTGACAGTCCACTAGAGCTGGTGACACACTAGAACTGGTGACAGTCCACTAGAGCTGGTGACACCAAGAACACTGGTGACAGTCCACTAGAGCTGGTGACACACCAAGAACACTGGTGACAGTCCACTAGAGCTGGTGACACACCAAACACTGGTGACAGTCCACTAGAGCTGGTGACACACCAAGAACACTGGTGACAGTCCACTAGAGCTGGTGACACACCAAGAACACTGGTGACAGTCCACTAGAGCTGGTGACACACAAGAACACTGGTGACAGTCCACTAGAGCTGGTGACACACCAAGAACACTGGTGACAGTCCACTAGAGCTGGTGACACACCAAGAACACTGGTGACAGTCCACTAGAGCTGGTGACAGTCCACTAGAGCTGGTGACACACCAAGAACACTGGTGACAGTCCACTAGAGCTGGTGACACACCAAGAACACTGGTGACAGTCCACTAGAGCTGGTGACAGTCCACTAGAGCTGGTGACAGTCCACTAGAGCTGGTGACACACCAAGAACACTGGTGACAGTCCACTAGAGCTGGTGACACACCAAGAACACTGGTGACAGTCCACTAGAGCTGGTGACACACCAAGAACACTGGTGACAGTCCACTAGAGCTGGTGACACACCAAGAACACTGGTGACAGTCCACTAGAGCTGGTGACAGTCCACTAGAGCTGGTGACACACCAAGAACACTGGTGACAGTCCACTAGAGCTGGTGACAGTCCACTAGAGCTGGTGACACACCAGAACACTGGTGACAGTCCACTAGAGCTGGTGACAGTCCACTAGAGCTGGTGACAGTCCACTAGAGCTGGTGACACACCAAGAACACTGGTGACAGTCCACTAGAGCTGGTGACAGTCCACTAGAGCTGGTGACACACCAAGAACACTGGTGACAGTCCACTAGAGCTGGTGACAGTCCACTAGAGCTGGTGACACACCAAGAACACTGGTGACAGTCCACTAGAGCTGGTGACAGTCCACTAGAGCTGGTGACACACCAAGAACACTGGTGACAGTCCACTAGAGCTGGTGACACACCAAGAACACTGGTGACAGTCCACTAGAGCTGGTGACACACCAAGAACACTGGTGACAGTCCACTAGAGCTGGTGACAGTCCACTAGAGCTGGTGACACACCAAGAACACTGGTGACAGTCCACTAGAGCTGGTGACACACCAAGAACACTGGTGACAGTCCACTAGAGCTGGTGACAGTCCACTAGAGCTGGTGACACACCAAGAACACTGGTGACAGTCCACTAGAGCTGGTGACACACCAAGAACACTGGTGACAGTCCACTAGAGCTGGTGACACACCAAGAACACTGGTGACAGTCCACTAGAGCTGGTGACAGTCCACTAGAGCTGGTGACACACCAAGAACACTGGTGACAGTCCACTAGAGCTGGTGACACACCAAGAAACACTGGTGACAGTCCACTAGAGCTGGTGACAGTCCACTAGAGCTGGTGACAGTCCACTAGAGCTGGTGACACACCAAGAACACTGGTGACAGTCCACTAGAGCTGGTGACACACCAAGAACACTGGTGACAGTCCACTAGAGCTGGTGACACACCAAGAACACTGGTGACAGTCCACTAGAGCTGGTGACAGTCCACTAGAGCTGGTGACACACCAAGAACACTGGTGACAGTCCACTAGAGCTGGTGACAGTCCACTAGAGCTGGTGACACACCAAGAACACTGGTGACAGTCCACTAGAGCTGGTGACAGTCCACTAGAGCTGGTGACAGTCCACTAGAGCTGGTGACACACCAAGAACACTGGTGACAGTCCACTAGAGCTGGTGACAGTCCACTAGAGCTGGTGACACACCAAGAACACTGGTGACAGTCCACTAGAGCTGGTGACAGTCCACTAGAGCTGGTGACACACAAGAACACTGGTGACAGTCCACTAGAGCTGGTGACAGTCCACTAGAGCTGGTGACACACCAAGAACACTGGTGACAGTCCACTAGAGCTGGTGACACACCAAGAACACTGGTGACAGTCCACTAGAGCTGGTGACAGTCCACTAGAAGCTGGTGACACACCAAGAACACTGGTGACAGTCCACTAGAGCTGGTGACACACCAAAAACACTGGTGACAGTCCACTAGAGCTGGTGACAGTCCACTAGAGCTGGTGACAGTCCACTAGAGCTGGTGACACACCAAGAACACTGGTGACAGTCCACTAGAGCTGGTGACACACCAAGAACACTGGTGACAGTCCACTAGAGCTGGTGACACACCAAGAACACTGGTGACAGTCCACTAGAGCTGGTGACAGTCCACTAGAGCTGGTGACAGTCCACTAGAGCTGGTGACAGTCCACTAGAGCTGGTGACAGTCCACTAGAGCTGGTGACACACCAAGAACACTGGTGACAGTCCACTAGAGCTGGTGACACACCAAGAACACTGGTGACAGTCCACTAGAGCTGGTGACACACCAAGAACACTGGTGACAGTCCACTAGAGCTGGTGACAGTCCACTAGAGCTGGTGACAGTCCACTAGAGCTGGTGACACACCAAGAACACTGGTGACAGTCCACTAGAGCTGGTGACACACCAAGAACACTGGTGACAGTCCACTAGAGCTGGTGACACACCAAGAACACTGGTGACAGTCCACTAGAGCTGGTGACAGTCCACTAGAGCTGGTGACAGTCCACTAGAGCTGGTGACACACCAAGAACACTGGTGACAGTCCACTAGAGCTGGTGACACACCAAGAACACTGGTGACAGTCCACTAGAGCTGGTGACACACCAAGAACACTGGTGACAGTCCACTAGAGCTGGTGACACACCAAGAACACTGGTGACAGTCCACTAGAGCTGGTGACAGTCCACTAGAGCTGGTGACAGTCCACTAGAACTGGTGACAGTCCACTAGAGCTGGTGACACACCAAGAACACTGTGACAGTCCACTAGAGCTGGTGACAGTCCACTAGAGCTGGTGACACACCAAGAACACTGGTGACAGTCCACTAGAGCTGGTGACAGTCCACTAGAGCTGGTGACACACCAAGAACACTGGTGACAGTCCACTAGAGCTGGTGACACACCAAGAACACTGGTGACAGTCCNACTTTTTGACCTATGTATTAAAACACTTTTTGACCTATAGTATTTAAAAGCAATTCTAAAGTTAGAAAGTGTAGCATAGCCCCTCGCACAAATGTTCTTAATATGATCCTCAGGTTATAGTTTTCTATATCTAAAACCACCCCTAGATCTCTTTCTTGATCAAATTCTTTATAGATCTCTGTGGCTCGATCATAGAAACTGAGTAAATTCGTTACACTGGACCTTCCAGATCGAATACCATGCTGACAGTCTGATAATCATTCAGTACGTCTGCATCTGAAATTGAGCAATACCGGATTTATTACTTGTTTTTATAAATTTTATACTTATAATCTTACCTTATTTCAGAGACCACGAGTAATCTGGGCTTCGAACTCAACAGAAAAGCCTTCCGTAGACCTGCTTCTTTGCTACGTAATAGACAAATTTTAGTAAGTACTGATTTATTATGAGTTTGTTTATTTATTTATTTTTCTTTATATACAAGAAGGTACATTGGGGGAGAGTACAGTGACTTGAAGTATACATTCTTGTAAAGCAACTAGCACTCATAGCGTTTCGGGCAGATCTAAGTATAAACCAGGAACTTACCATCTTTTTATTTCTGATGTTAACATTGTCTAACTGTAGATGAATTGCATTTGTTTGATTTGCTCCCAAGTAAGATGTTGTAGGTCCTTTTTATGTTTAGTGTGAGTTTGTTGGTTGACATTCATAAGTGGATTTATTGCTTACATCATTATTTAATATGAGTGGGTTGGAGTCTGAGTAGATGAGGTTAGTATCATCATATCTCATATCTCAGTGATTTTGTCGCAATGGTCAAGTAGCTGTACTGTACAAGTAGAGGACATGAGAGATAGCTGTGAGAGATATTTCAATATCTTCCTGCTCTAAATCTATGTTGGCCTGGATTGTGGAGGTCATTGGTCTCCATAAAACTAGTAACCTGACTCCTGATCACTCTCAAATATTGTATTATGTGGGATGTTAGTGCAACTGGTCTATAATTCTTTGCCAATGCTTTGCTACCTCCCTTGTGTAGAGAGTTATGTCTGCTGTTTTAAGAGCCTCTGGTATCTCCCCCGTGTCCAAGCTCTTCCTCCACACTATACTGAGTGCCTGTGCGCACTGGCACTTTGCATTTCTATATAAATATTGAATTCCGTGAGTCTGGACCCGGGGCTGAATGCATGGGCATATTGTCAATTTCTCTTTCAAAATCTGTCACACTCGTGTTGATATCAGTTATATTTACAGGGGTTTGGATATCACCCATAAATAAGTTGTCCGGATCCTCCACTTTCATGCTTTGTATCGGAGTGCTAAACATGTCCTCATACTGCTTTTTTAGGATTTCACTAATTTCTTTGTCATCCTCAGTATATGAACCTTCACTAGTACGAATAGGTCCAATACAATCCAGTGTTTTTGCTTTTCCTTGTGTAGGATTTTTATTACCTAGAACATTTTCCCATTGAATGTTTTGCTTTGTTCTTACCTAGCATTTTGCTTTGTTGGGTATGAATGTTTGTGTGCCTTCATTGTATATTTTGCAAAATTTGCCATATTCTCATTATTTACTCCTCTGCCTAGCAACAAGTCTGTCTAATTATGCTCATTAACTTTTTTCAAAGTTCCCCATAGTGTCCTTTATTGAAATCGAGTTCATGAACCGTTTCAATGTCCTTATTCTTCTAGATTATATCTTAAAGTATATTTAAATGTTAAATGTTATTGTTATTATTGTTATTAAATGTTATTGTGACATTGCATTGCAATTGAGCTATGTTGTTTACCATACCGTTCATTTCGTGAGTATAAGTATAGATGCCACACTTGTGACAGGTAAAACCATGCCTTTTTTGAAAAACAGCACCGTCTGTTGCACGTAAGAGCAACCCACACTATATTATGTTACGATATTATTTCAATATTTCTGATTGCATTGATAGTTTGAATTTTCATAGATTTCAATTTATTTTCATTTCGATTTAATAATTTTGTGTGACATTGCATTGGAATTGCGCTGTGTTGTTTACCATACTGTTCATTTCATGAGTATAGTTAATTTTTTTATTTTTTCATTTCATTTTTTAGCTGTTCTTATTTTTCAGTGATGGGAATATCAAATCATTTGATGTTCCCAATTTTCTGATGGGAACATCAGATCATTTGATGGTCCCAATTTTCTGATGGAAGCTTAAAACTATTTGGTAAATATTTTCTATACAATGCTAATATGCTTCCACTCATGACAGAATCATCTACGACAACGAGCACCTCGGTGTTCAGGCCCAGTACAAAACCTTTCCCTCAGACTCCGAGACAAGACAGAACTGGTAAGCTTTATGTAACTGGAGAAACATTTACATACACAGATAGTAACATATACTTGTGCATTATATTTTAATGAAACATATATTTTTAGCAGCCTTTAGAGTGATGGAAACAGTTGATAACTTTCTTTAAAAAAATTTCAAAATTCAATTCAAATTTTTTTTAATGCATTCAGAAAAGCTATAAGCTAATGTAATAGTTCAATAATTACTACTTGTAGTTTTATCTATTTAGAACTATTTGGTAAATATTGGGAATTGAGAAATAACAGTGTCATATTTATTATTTGGTTTTTAAATTTTATACTGTACTTATAATTTCATATCATTTCAGAGACAACGAGTGATCTGGGCTTCGAACTCAACAGGAGAGGCTTCCGTAGACCTGCTTGTTTGCTACGTAATAGACGAAAATGTGAATGATTATTTGGTGGCTAGCTCTCCTTTCGAAAAATCTAGTAAGTACCGATTATTATGTGTCTTATGAAACGTGTCTTCAAAACCTTGGATATTTGTAATGTAATAATATGTACGTAAATTGACATTTTTTGTATTATATGACTGGTGATCGGGTGACAGTCAACTAGAGCTGGTGACACACCAAGATCACTGGTGACAGCCCACTAGAGCTGGTGACAGTCCACTTGAGCTGGTGACACACCAAGAACACTGGCGACAGTCCACTAGAGCAGGTGACACACCAAGAACACTGGTGACAGTCCACTAGAGCTGGTGACACACCAAGAACACTGGTGACAGCCCACTAGAGCTGGTGACACACCATGAACACTGGTGACAGTTCACTAGAGCTGGTGACACACCAAGAACACTGGTGATAGTCCACTAGAGCTGGTGACAGTCCACTAGAGATGGTGACACACCAGGAACACTGGTAACAGTCCACTAGAGCTGGTGACACACCAAGAACACTGGTGATAGTCCACTAGAGATGGTGACACACCAAGAACACTGGTGACAGTCCACAGGAGCTCGTGACACACCAAGAACACTGGTGACAGTCCACTGGAGCTGGTGACACACCAAGAACACTGATGACAGTCCACTAGAGCTGGTGACAGTCCACTAGAGCTTGTGACACACTAAGAACACTGGTTTCCAGATATGTTGCGGCAACATAAAAATGTTTGCTGGGTGGTGACAGTCAACTAGAGCTGGTGACACACCAAGATCACTGGTGACAGCCCACTAGAGCTGGTGACAGTCCACTTGAGCTGGTGACACACCAAGAACACTAGTGACAGTCCACTAGAGCTGGTGACACACCATGAACACTGGTGACAGTCCACTAGAGCTGGTGACACACCAAGAACACTGGTGACAGTCCACTGGAGCTGGTGACACACCAAGAACACTGATGACAGTCCACTAGAGCTGGTGACAGTCCACTAGAGCTTGTGACACACCAAGAACACTGGTGACAGTCCACTGGAGCTGGTGACACACCAAGAACACTGGTGACAGTCCACTAGAGCTGGTGACAGTCCACTAGAGCTGGTGACACACCAAGAACACTGGTGATAGTCCACTAGAGCTGGTGACAGTCCACTAGAGCTGGTAACACACCAAGAACACTGGTGACAGTCCACTAGAGCTGGTGACACACCAAGAACACTGGTGATAGTCCACTAAAGCTGGTGACACACCAAGAACACTGGTGACAGTCCACTAGAGCTTGTGACACGCCAAGAACACTGGTGACAGTCCACTAGAGCTGGTGACAGTCCACTAGAGCTGGTGACAGTCCACTAGAGCTGGTAACACACCAAGAACACTGGTGACAGTCCACTAGAGCTGGTGACACACCAAGAACACTGGTGATAGTCCACTAGAGCTGGTGACACACCAAGAACACTGGTGACAGTCCACTAGAGCTGGTGACACACCAAGAACACTGGTGATAGTCCACTAGAGCTGGTGACACACCAAGAACACTGGTGACAGTCCACTAGAGCTGGTGACACACCAAAAACACTGGTGACAGTCCACTAGAGCTGGTGACAGTCCACTAGAGCTGGTGACACACCAAGAACACTGGTAACAGTCCACTAGAGCTGGTGACACACCAAGAACACTGGTGATAGTTCACTAGAGCTGGTGACAGTCCACTAGAGCTGGTGACAGTCCACTAGAGCTGGTGACACACCAAGAACACTGGTGATAGTCCCCTAGAGCTGGTGATTGTCCACTAGAGCTGGTGACAGTCCACTAGAGCTGGTGACGCACCATGAACACTGGTGACAGTCCACTAGAGCTGGTGACAGTTCACTAGAGCTGGTGACAGTCGACTAGAGCTGGTGACAATCCACTAGAGCTGGTGGCAGTCCACTAGAGCAAGTGACAGTCCACGAAAGCTGGTGACAGTCCACTACAGCTCTTGACAGTCCACTAGAGCTGGTGACTGTCCACTAGAGCTGGTGACAGTCCACTAGAGCTGGTGATAGTCCACTAGAGCTGGTGACACACCAAGAACACTGGTGACAGTCCACTGGAGCTGGTGACACACCAAGAACACTGCTGACAGTCCACTAGAGCTGGTGACACACGAAGAACACTGGTGACAGTCCACTAGAGCTGGTGACACACCAAGTACACTGCTGACAGTCCGCTAGAGCTGGTGACACACCAAGAACACTGGTGACAGTCCACTAGAGCTGGTGACACTCCACTAGAGCTGGTGACACACCAAGAACAAAGGCGACAGTCCACTAGAGGTGGTGACAGTCCACTAGAGCTGGTGACACACCAAGAACACTGGAGGTAGTCCACTAGAGCTGGTGACAGTCCACTAGAGCTGGTGATACACCAAGAACGCTGGTGACAGTCCACTAGAGATGGTGACAGTCCACTAGAGCTGGTGACAGTCCACTAGAGATGGTGACAGTCCCTAGAGCTGGTACAGTCCACTAGAGCTGTGACACACCAAGAACACTGGCGACAGTCCACTAGAGCTGGTGACAGTCCACTAGAGCTGGTGACACACNNAGAACACTGGTGACAGTCCACTAGAGCTGGTGACAGTCCACTAGAGCTGGTGACACACCAGAACACTGGTGACAGTCACTAGAGCTGGTGACAGTCCACTAGAGCTGGTGACACACCAAGAACACTGGTGACAGTCCACTAGAGCTGGTGACAGTCCACTAGAGCTGGTGACACACCAAGAACACTGGTGACAGTCCACTAGAGCTGGTGACACACCAAGAACACTGGTGACAGTCCACTAGAGCTGGTGACAGTCCACTAGCGCTGGTGACAGACCACTAGATCTGGTGACACCCAAGAACACTGGTGACAGTTCACTAGAGCTGGTGACAGTCCACTAGAGCTGGTGACAGTCCACTAGAGCTGTGACATTCCACTAGAGCTGGTGACAGTCCACGAGAGCTGGTGACACACCAAGAACACTGGTGACAGTCCACTAGAACTGGTGACAGTCCACTTGAGCTGGTGAGTGTCAACTAGAGCTGGTGACACACCAAGAACACTGGTGACAGTCCACTAGAGCTGGTGACACACCAGAACACTGGTGACAGCCCACTAGAGCTAGCGACACACCAAGAACACTGGCGACAGTCCACTAGAGCTGGTGACAGTCTACTAGAGCTGGTGACACACCAAGAACACTGGTGACAGTCCACTAGAGCTGGTGACACACCAAGAACACTGGTGACAGTCCACTAGAGCTGGTGACAGTCCACTAGAGCTGGTGACAGTCCACTAGAGCTGGTGACAGTCCACTAGAGCTGGTGACACACCAAGAACACTGGTGACACTCCACTAGAGCTGGTGACAGTCCACTAGAGCTGACGACACACCAAGAACACTGGTGACAGTCCACTAGAGCTTGTGACAGTCCACTAGAGCTGGTGACACACCAAGAACACTGGTGACAGTCCACTAGAGCTGGTGACGGTCCACTAGAGCTGGTGACACACCAAGAACACTTGTGACAGTCCACTAGAGCTGGTGACACACCAAGAACACTGGTGGCAGACTACTAGAGCTGGTGACAGTCCACTAGAGCTGGTGACACACCAAGAACACTGGTGACAGTCCACTAGAGCTGGTGAGTGTCCACTAGAGCTGGTGACACACCAAGAACACTGGTGACAGTCCACTAGAGCTGGTGACACACCAAGAACACTGGTGACAGCCCACTAGAGCTGGTGACACACCAAGAACACTGGTGACAGTCCACTAGAGCTGGTGACAGCCCACTAGATCTGGTGACACACCAAGAACACTGGTGACAGTCCACTAGAGCTGGTGACAGACCACTAGATCTGGTGACACACCAAGAACACTGGTGACAGTCCACTAGAGCTGGTGACAGTCCACTAGAGCTGGTGACAGTCCACTAGAGCTGGTGACATTCCACTAGAGCTGGTGACAGTCCACTAGAGCTGGTGACACACCAAGAACACTGGTGACAGTCCACTAGAACTGGTGACACACCAAGAACACTGGTGACAGTCCACTAGAGCTGGTGACACACCAAGAACACTGGTGACAGTCCACTAGAGCTGATGACAGTCCACTAGAGCTGTGACAGTCCACTAGAGCTGGTGGCAGTCCACTAGAGCTGGTGACACACCAAGAACACTGGTGACAGTCCACTAGAGCTGGTGACACACCAAGAACACTGGTGACAGCCCACTAGAGCTGGTGACACAGCAAGAACACTGGTGACAGTCCACTAGAGCTGGTGACAGTCCACTAGAGCTGGTGACACACCAAGAACACTGGTGACAGCCCACTAGAGCTGGTGACACACCAAGAACACTGGTGACAGTCCACTAGAGCTGGTGACAGTCCACTAGAGCTGGTGAGTGTCCACTAGAGCTGGTGACACACCAAGAACACTGGTGACAGTCCACTAGAGCTGGTGACACACCAAGAACACTGGTGACAGCCCACTAGAGCTGGTGACACACCAAGAACACTGGTGACAGTCCACTAGAGCTGGTGACAGTCCACTAGAGCTGGTGACACACCAAGAACACTGGTGACAGTCCACTAGAGCTGGTGACACACCAAGAACACTGGTGACAGCCCACTAGAGCTGGTGACACAGCAAGAACACTGGTGACAGTCCACTAGAGCTGGTGACAGTCCACTAGAGCTGGTGAGTGTCCACTAGAGCTGGTGACACACCAAGAACACAGGTGACAGTCCACTAGAGCTGGTGACACAACAAGACACTGGTGACAGCCCACTAGAGCTGGTGACACCCACTAGAGCTGGTGACACACCAAGAACACTGGTGACAGTCCACTAGAGCTGGTGACAGACACTAGATCTGGTGACACACCAAGAACACTGGTGACAGTTCACTAGAGCTGGTGACAGTCCACTAGAGCTGGTGACAGTCCACTAGAGCTGGTGACATTCCACTAGAGCTGGTGACAGTCCACTAGAGCTGGTGACACACCAAGAACACTGGTGACAGTCCACTAGAGCTGGTGACACACCAAGACACTGGTGACAGTCCACTAGAGCTGGTGACACACCAAGAACACTGGTGACAGTCCACTAGAGCTGTGACACACCAAGCACACTGGTGACAGCCACTAGAGCTGGTGACACACCAAGACAACTAGTGACAGTCCACTAGAGCTGGTGAAACACCAAGAACACTGGTGATAGTCCACTAGAGCTGGTGACAGTCACTAGAGCTGGTGACACAGCAAGAACACTGGTGACAGTCCACTAGAGCTGGTGACAGTCCACTAGAGCTGGTGAGTGTCCACTAGAGCTGGTGACACACCAAGAACACTGGTGACAGTCCACTAGAGCTGGTGACACACCAAGAACACTGGTGACAGTCCACTAGAGCTGGTGACACCCACTAGAGCTGGTGACACACCAAGAACACTGGTGACAGTCCACTAGAGCTGGTGACAGTCCACTAGAGCTGGTGACAGTCCACTAGAGCTGGTGACAGTCCACTAGAGCTGGTGACAGTCCACTAGAGCTGGTGACACACCAAGAACACTGGTGACAGTCCACTAGAGCTGGTGACAGTCCACTAGAGCTGATGACACACCAAGAACACTGGTGACAGTCCACTAGAGCTGGTGACAGTCCACTAGAGCTGGTGACACACCAAGAACACTGGTGACAGTCCACTAGAGCTGGTGACAGTCCACTAGAGCTGTTGACACACCAAGAACACTGGTGACAGTCCACTAGAGCTGGTGACACACCAAGAACACTGGTGACAGCCCACTAGAGCTGGTGACACACCAAGAACACTGGTGACAGTCCACTAGAGCTGGTGACACACCAAGAACACTGGTGACAGTCCACTAGAGCTGGTGACACCCCACTAGAGCTGGTGACACACCAAGAACACTGGTGACAGTCCACTAGAGCTGGTGACAGATCACTAGATCTGGTGACACACCAAGAACACTGGTGACAGTCCACTAGAGCTGGTGACAGTCCACTAGAGCTGGTGACAGTCCACTAGAGCTGGTGACAGTCCCTAGAGCTGGTGACAGTCCACTAGAGCTGGTGACAGTCCACTAGAGCTCGTGACACACCAAGAACACTGGTGACAGTCCACTAGAGCTGGTGACACACCAAGAACACTGGTGACAGCCCACTAGAGCTGGTGACACAGCAAGAACACTGGTGACAGTCCACTAGAGCTGGTGACAGTCCACTAGAGCTGGTGAGTGTCCACTAGAGCTGGTGACACACCAAGAACACTGGTGACAGTCCACTAGAGCTGGTGACACAACAAGAACACTGGTGACAGCCCACTAGAGCTGGTGACACCCAACTAGAGCTGGTGACACACCAAGAACACTGGTGACAGTCCACTAGAGCTGGTGACAGACCACTAGATCTGGTGACACACCAAGAACACTGGTGACAGTTCACTAGAGCTGGTGACAGTCCACTAGAGCTGGTGACAGTCCACTAGAGCTGGTGACATTCCACTAGAGCTGGTGACAGTCCACTAGAGCTGGTGACACACCAAGAACACTGGTGACAGTCCACTAGAGCTGGTGACACACCAAGAACACTGGTGACAGTCCACTAGAGCTGGTGACACACCAAGAACACTGGTGACAGTCCACTAGAGCTGGTGACACACCAAGCACACTGGTGACAGCCCACTAGAGCTGGTGACACACGAAGACAACTGGTGACAGTCCACTAGAGCTGGTGAAACACCAAGAACACTGGTGATTGTCCACTAGAGCTGGTGACAGTCCACTAGAGCTGGTGACACAGCAAGAACACTGGTGACAGTCCACTAGAGCTGGTGACAGTCCACTAGAGCTGGTGAGTGTCCACTAGAGCTGGTGACACACCAAGAACACTGGTGACAGTCCACTAGAGCTGGTGACACACCAAGAACACTGGTAACAGTCACTAGAGCTGGTGACACCCACTAGAGCTGGTGACACACCAAGAACACTGGTGACAGTCCACTAGAGCTGGTGACAGTCACTAGAGCTGGTGACAGTCCACTAGAGCTGGTGACAGTCCACTAGAGCTGGTGACAGTCCACTAGAGCTGGTGACAGTCCACTAGAGCTGGTGACACACCAAGAACACTGGTGACAGTCCACTAGAGCTGGTGACAGTCCACTAGAGCTGGTGACACACCAAGAACACTGGTGACAGTCCACTAGAGCTGGTGACAGTCCACTAGAGCTGGTGACACACCAAGAACACTGGTGACAGTCCACTAGAGCTGGTGACAGTCCACTAGAGCTGGTGACACACCAAGAACACTGGTGACAGTCCACTAGAGCTGGTGACACACCAAGAACACTGGTGACAGCCCACTAGAGCTGGTGACACACCAAGAACACTGGTGACAGTCCACTAGAGCTGGTGACACACCAAGAACACTGGTGACAGTCCACTAGAGCTGGTGACACCCCACTAGAGCTGGTGACACACAAGAACACTGGTGACAGTCCACTAGAGCTGGTGACAGATCACTAGATCTGGTGACACACCAAGAACACTGGTGACAGTCCACTAGAGCTGGTGACAGTCCACTAGAGCTGGTGACAGTCCACTAGAGCTGGTGACAGTCCACTAGAGCTGGTGACAGTCCACTAGAGCTGGTGACACACCAAGAACACTGGTGACAGTCCACTAGAGCTGGTGACACTCCACTAGAGCTGATGACACACAAGAACACTGGTGACAGTCCCTAGAGCTGGTGACAGTCCACTAGAGCTGGTGACACACCAAGAACACTGGTGACAGTCCACTAGAGCTGGTGACAGTCCACTAGAGCTGGTGACACACCAGAACACTGGTGACAGTCCACTAGAGCTGGTGACACACCAAAACACTGGTGACAGCCCACTAGAGCTGGTGACACACACCAAGAACACTGGTGACAGTCCACTAGAGCTGGTGACAGTCCACTAGAGCTGGTGACACACAAGAACCCTGGTGACAGTCCACTAGAGCTGGTGACAGTCCACTAGAGCTGGTGACACACCAAGAACACTGGTGACAGTCCACTAGAGCTGGTGACACACCAAGAACACTGGTGAAAGTCCACTAGAGCTGGTGACACACTAAGAACACTGGTGGCAGACTACTAGAGCTGGTGACAGTCCACTAGAGCTGGTGACAGTCCACTAGAGCTGGTGACACACCAAGAACACTGGTGACAGTCCACTAGAGCTGGTGACACACCAAGAACACTGGTGACAGTCCACTAGAGCTGGTGACAGTCCCTAGAGCTGGTGAGTGTCCACTAGAGCTGGTGACACACCAAGAACACTGGTGACAGTCCACTAGAGCTGGTGACACACCAAGAACACTGGTGACAGCCCACTAGAGCTAGTGACACACCAAGAACACTGCGACAGTCCACTAGAGCTGGTGACATTCCACTAGAGCTGGTGACACACCAAGAACACTGGTGACAGTCCACTAGAGCTGGTGACACACCAAAAACACTGGTGACAGTCCACTAGAGCTGGTGACAGTCCACTAGAGCTGGTGACAGTCCACTAGAGCTGGTGACACACCAAGAACACTGGTGACACTACACTAGAGCTGGTGACAGTCACTAGAGCTGACGACACAACAAGAACACTGGTGACAGTCCACTAGAGCTTGTGACAGTCCACTAGAGCTGGTGACACACCAAGAACACTGGTGACAGTCCACTAGAGCTGGTGACGGTCCACTAGAGCTGGTGACACACCAAGAACACTTATGACAGTCCACTAGAGCTGGTGACACACCAAGAACACTGGTGGCAGACTACTAGAGCTGGTGACAGTCCACTAGAGCTGGTGACACACCAAGAACACTGGTGACAGTCCACTAGAGCTGGTGACACACCAAGAACACTGGTGACAGTCCACTAGAGCTGGTGAGTGTCCACTAGAGCTGGTGACACACCAAGAACACTGGTGACAGTCCACTAGAGCTGGTGACACACCAAGAACACTGGTGACAGCCCACTAGAGCTGGTGACACACCAAGAACACTGGTGACAGTCCACTAGAGCTGGTGACAGCCCACTAGAGCTGGTGACACACCAAGAACACTGGTGACAGTCCACTAGAGCTGGTGACAGACCACTAGATCTGGTGACACACCAAGAACACTGGTGACAGTCCACTATAGCTGGTGACAGTCCACTAGAGCTGGTGACACACCAAGAACACTGGTGACAGCCCACTAGAGCTAGCGACACACCAAGAACACTGGTGACAGTCCACTAGAGCTGGTGACAGTCCACTAGAGCTGGTGACACACCAAGAACACTGGTGACAGTCCACTAGAGCTGGTGACACACCAAAAACACTGGTGACAGTCCACTAGAGCTGGTGACAGTCCACTAGAGCTGGTGACAGTCCACTAGAGCTGGTGACACACCAAGAACACTGGTGACAGTCCACTAGAGCTGGTGACAGTCCACTAGAGCTGACGACACACCAAGAACACTGGTGACAGTCCACTAGAGCTTGTGACAGTCCACTAGAGCTGGTGACACACCAAGAACACTGGTGACAGTCCACTAGAGCTGGTGACGGTCCACTAGAGCTGGTGACACACCAAGAACACTGGTGACAGTCCACTAGAGCTGGTGACACACCAAGAACACTGGTGACAGACTACTAGAGCTGGTGACAGTCCACTAGAGCTGGTGACACACCAAGAACACTGGTGACAGTCCACTAGAGCTGGTGACACACCAAGAACACTGGTGACAGTCCACTAGAGCTGGTGACAGTCCACTAGAGCTGGTGAGTGTCCACTAGAGCTGGTGACACACCAAGAACACTGGTGACAGTCCACTAGAGCTGGTGACACACCAAGAACACTGGTGACAGCCCACTAGAGCTGGTGACACACCAAGAACACTGGTGACAGTCCACTAGAGCTGGTGACAGCCCACTAGATCTGGTGACACACCAAGAACACTGGTGACAGTCCACTAGAGCTGGTGACAGACCACTAGATCTGGTGACACACCAAGAACACTGGTGACAGTCCACTAGAGCTGGTGACAGTCCACTAGAGCTGGTGACAGTCCACTAGAGCTGGTGACATTCCACTAGAGCTGGTGACAGTCCACTAGAGCTGGTGACACACCAAGAACACTGGTGACAGTCCACTAGAGCTGATGACAGTCCACTAGAGCTGGTGACAGTCCACTAGAGCTGGTGGCAGTCCACTAGAGCTGGTGACACACCAAGAACACTGGTGACAGTCCACTAGAGCTGGTGACACACCAAGAACACTGGTGACAGCCCACTAGAGCTGGTGACACAGCAAGAACACTGGTGACAGTCCACTAGAGCTGGTGACAGTCCACTAGAGCTGGTGACACACCAAGAACACTGGTGACAGCCCACTAGAGCTGGTGACACACCAAGAACACTGGTGACAGTCCACTAGAGCTGGTGACAGTCCACTAGAGCTGGTGAGTGTCCACTAGAGCTGGTGACACACCAAGAACACTGGTGACAGTCCACTAGAGCTGGTGACAGTCCACTAGAGCTGGTGACACACCAAGAACACTGGTGACAGTCCACTAGAGCTGGTGACACACCAAGAACACTGGTGACAGCCCACTAGATCTGGTGACACAGCAAGAACACTGGTGACAGTCCACTAGAGCTGGTGACAGTCCACTAGAGCTGGTGACAGTCCACTAGAGCTGGTGACACACCAAGAACACTGGTGACAGTCCACTAGAGCTGGTGACACACCAAGAACACTGGTGACAGCCCACTAGATCTGGTGACACAGCAAGAACACTGGTGACAGTCCACTAGAGCTGGTGACAGTCCACTAGAGCTGGTGAGTGTCCACTAGAGCTGGTGACAGTCCACTAGAGCTGGTGACAGACCACTAGATCTGGTGACACACCAAGAACACTGGTGACAGTTCACTAGAGCTGGTGACAGTCCACTAGAGCTGGTGATAGTCCACTAGAGCTGGTGACATTCCACTAGAGCTGGTGACAGTCCACTAGAGCTGGTGACACACCAAGAACACTGCTGACAGTCCACTAGAGCTGGTGACACACCAAGAACACTGGTGACAGTCCACTAGAGCTGGTGACACACCAAGAACACTGGTGACAGTCCACTAGAGCTGGTGACACACCATGCACACTGGTGACAGCCCACTAGAGCTGGTGACACACCAAGACAACTAGTGACAGTCCACTAGAGCTGGTGAAACACCAAGAACACTGGTGATAGTCCACTAGAGCTGGTGACAGTCCACTAGAGCTGGTGACACAGCAAGAACACTGGTGACAGTCCACTAGAGCTGGTGACAGTCCACTAGAGCTGGTGAGTGTCCACTAGAGCTGGTGACACACCAAGAACACTGGTGACAGTCCACTAGAGCTGGTGACACACCAAGAACACTGGTGACAGTCCACTAGAGCTGGTGACACCCCACTAGAGCTGGTGACACACCAAGAACACTGGTGACAGTCCACTAGAGCTGGTGATAGATCACTAGATCTGGTGACACACCAAGAACACTGGTGACAGTTCACTAGAGCTGGTGACAGTCCACTAGAGCTGGTGACAGTCCACTAGAGCTGGTGACATTCCACTAGAGCTGGTGACAGTCCACTAGAGCTGGTGACACACCAAGAACACTGGTGACAGTCCACTAGAGCTGGTGACACACCAAGAACACTGGTGACAGTCCACTAGAGCTGGTGACACACCAAGAACACTGGTGACAGTCCACTAGAGCTGGTGACACACCAAGCACACTGGTGACAGCCCACTAGAGCTGGTGACACACCAAGACAACTGGTGACAGTCCACTAGAGCTGGTGAAACACCAAGAACACTGGTGATAGTCCACTAGAACTGGTGACAGTCCACTAGAGCTGGTGACACACCAAGAACACTGGTGACAGTCCACTAGAGCTGGTGACAGCCCACTAGAGCTGGTGACACACCAAGACCACTGGTGACAGCCCACTAGAGCTGGTGACACACCAAGAACACTGGTGACAGTCTACTAGTGCTGGTGACTCAGCAAACACAAATCATCTAGAAAACGTTCGTCTATCTCTTCCCATAGGCGTGGGAATGATTTACATTGAGAATGGTGCAGGAGAGCCTTTGAGAAACTTTTAATCAAAAAATCCAAACACATAGTTGTAGAAAAACAATTTATTATAAAACCTATTTTGTTCCTAATGTATTACAAATAGTTTTTACATGTTTAAATATAAAATTTATGGTGTTTTTTGTAAAATTCATTAATAAATTGTGAATGATATTTATTTGCTGAGTGAAACCTTCACAATCCATTTACTTATAATATATGATGCAGTCTTTGCAGTCTCCGTGGTGTAGTGGTAAGACACTCGCCTGGCGTTCCGCGAGCGCTATGTCATGGGTTCGTATCCTGGCCGGGGAGGATTTACTGGGCGCAATTCCTTAACTGTAGCCTCTGTTTAACGCAACAGTGAAATGTGTACTTGGATGAAAAAACGATTCTTCGCGGCAGGGGATCGTATTCCAGGGACCTGCCCGAAACGCTACGCGTACTAGTGGCTGTACAAGAATGTAACAACTCTTGTATATATCTCAAAAAAAAAAAAAAAAAAAAAAAAATGATCAGAAAAAAGTAGTTTTCCAAATTTACAAAAAATCGCTCTTTTTAACACAATTTGACTCGTTATGCATTCCACTAAACACTAATATCATGTTTAAATATATAATTTATGTATTATTCCCTAAAATAATTTATATAAATTATAAAAGTTGCTGGAAAGTGGTGTGAAAGAATCTGAAAACGTTTTGTTGTCTTATATTGGCGTGTTCTTATTAACTATGTCTCGAGTGCACAGTTTATCAAACAAGAAGATTAACATTCGTCAACCCTTAAAATCTTATATGTTATCTTGCTGTTGCAAAATGGGTGAATCTTTAAGAACAGCTAGTATATATGACAAATGGTGTTTTCCCGAACTCAAACATTGTATGGTTTATTATTCTACACATATTTCTAATGACTCTTAGATGTTTACATTCTCTGAAGTATAATTGTGAAGGCTGTGTCCATCACTCTCACCACAGATTCTTAAACTCCTCTCTGCAGGTTCAACTATAATTAATTTCCATTCTGAATCTCAATGGACATTTGTATCCAAAATGAAACCAATATGGTTTCCTTCAGGGCCTTCAGCCAGCACATTTGCTCATTAATTTCCACAGATTCCAACATGGTAGGGGATTTACAGAAATTTGGCTATTCATATTGTTATTTTAAAAATATGAATGCATTTCCATACGATAAGACAAATACATGAGTTTATGATAAATTCGTTTTCTGTGATATAACATTGATATGCTCTTTTTTCTTTAAACCGCATACTAAACTAAATCACGATCGAGCGTATATATTGCTTTTTAAGAATTAAGCGCCACCACTGACCGCCAAATAAGTGCTCACATCAACAGAGTTGATGTATAAATGTTCAACGCTCAACAGAGTTAGTATAAATGGGATTAAATCAGAGTTGGAAAATGTTGTAGGTTGAGTACCTCAAGGCTCTGTCCTGGGACCTCTGTTGTTTATAATACTGTATATATAAATGATTTAGATTCAGGTTTGAGTAACAACATTTGCAAATTTGCCGATGATACAAAAATCGGTAGGGAAATAACACAGAAGAAGACTCACTATCTCTTCAAGTTGATCTAAATAGAGTTTTGAAATGGGCAAAAGGTTGACAGATGCAGTTCAATGCTGATAAATGTAAAGTTTTGAGGTTAGGTAATGATATGATAGAGTTACAAGATACGAGATAGATGGTGTTGTGATTGCAAAGTCGGGTATTTCGAAAGGGAACTTGGAGTTATGATTAGTAAGAATTTAAACCAAAAGATCAATGCATGAATGTTCGTAATAAGGCAAATAGTACACTAGGATTTATTAATCGAAGGGTTAATAACAAGACACCTGGTTTTGTTCTTCAGCTATAGCTTGCTCTTTAAAGCTCTTCATTCCCGTGCTGTCTCTTGGGTGGCTTAATTCTTATCAATCAATCAATTTGTTGCTTTGGTTAGGCCCCATTTTGATTATGCAGTTCAGTTTTAGTCGCCGTACTATAGAATTGATATAAATTCACTTGAACGTATCCAGCATAGTTAATTAACAAAGTTAATTCCCCAATTGCATTCACTGAAAAGGCGAAGAGTTAGGTGTGACATGATAGAGGTTTACAAGTTGATGAATGGACATAACAAATGGGATATTAAAAGTATCAGCACCAGACGAAATAATGGGTATAAATTGCATAAGTTTAGATTTAGGAAAGACCTGGGAAAATACTGGTTCGGTAACAGGGTTGTTGATTTGTGGAACAAATTACCGCCAAACGTGGATTGATTGTTTCAAACGTGGGTTCGACATGTATATGAGTGGGCTTGGGTGGTTATAAGAGTGGAAAAATGTTGTAAGCTGAGTGCCTCAAGCCTCTGGACTGGGACCTCTGTTGTTTATAATAAATATAAATATTTTAGATTAAGGTTTGAGTAGCAGCATTTGCAAATTTGCCGATGATACAAAAATCGAATATCAAAAAATATCAAAATATCAAAAATCGAAAATCCAATATATGATCTGTCTTGGTCTTTAATGGACCTATCCTTTCCCTAACCTTTGTTCGATATAACTGAAAAAAACCTTTAGGATTTGCCTTTGCTTAACCTGTTATACGGACTTCAGAGTTTCTTCTTTTTCAACTTCATAGTGGTGGAGGAATTATTTTTCGAACTTCATAGTAGTGGAGGTGGGCTGCCTCGATTGTTTCAAGCGCGGGTTAGACATGTATATTAGTAGGATTGGGTGGTTATAGATAGGAGCTGCCTGGTATGGGCCAATAGGCCTTCTGCAGTTACCTTTGTTCTTATGTTTTTGCCCTGTAACCTAAATGGTTACAGAGGCACATATATGGGCTTAGGGACTGAACCCCACAATACATTTAGCTAAACTGGTTACAATCTTGATGATATAGTTACAAAATTCATTATAAGTCGTCACATTCGAGATCGACCATTCGTCGAGTCGTCGATCGTCACATTCGAGATGGGTTCGAGATCAACCACAATTACAGTTTCTATGCAGGCGATGAGTCACAATAACCTGGCTAAAGTATGTTGACCAGACCACACGAAGGTGAAGGGATGACGATGGGATGTTGCTTAAGCGTCAAAACGAAAATGTGTATACTCTTTTTACTCTCCTGACCTTAGTTCTCTAGCTACGTATTTCATTTTGGTACCAACGTGTTCGCAATAAAATTCTCTAGAAGAACATTAGTAAAAAAGGTCACGAAAGGTATAGGGATACCAGCACCAAATAAATAACTAAGGAGATGACTCGCCATGAGCGCCCAACAGCAACAAAATGTTTTTACTCTTGGGATTGTTATCACTTCCACACTTGTTCTACAGCGTTAATTTTGGTATCAATGGACTCGCAATGAAATTCCCAACACGGTGATATGAATATAAACGTAGAATAATGGTCGCGGCCCACCCGCAAGAGTGTGGTAAGTGGCGGAACTGTTATCCAGTATCGGTGATGGGACGACACATGTGCGATACAGAGCTTTAAAAGTTTATAATTATTTCACTGTCCTGACATTATTATTCTATGTACGTCATTCATTTTTGTGCCAATGTGTTCGCAATAGAATGTTCTATGAGCACGTAGGTAAAAAAGATCAACAAAGCGTAAGTTAGAATAGCGCCAAATATAAAACAACGCTGGAACATATCAGTGAGCGTCAAACACACAGGAAATGTTTTTACTGATGTTATGTTTGTCAAGTTTATACTTGTTGCACACAGTTATTTTTGGTTGTACATTGATCGGAATAAAATTCCCTAAACAGTCATATGCATATAGTACATGATATGGGGGAAGCATTACCAGTATAAACGGCTAAAGTCACCCACCTGCAACCCGTTTGGGACACTCATGCAGACACACGCTACACCCAAAAAAAATCTATGAAGGTTCGAGTCTACTTACGGCAGTTTATGTGATAGTGTTCATTCTGGTATCAAAATACTCGTTTCAGTTTGTAGTTCATGCGATTTTCAGAATCAATTGAATCGCTGGAGGTTCAACATTTGAGTCAGAGTCAGAGTCATCTGACAAAACCGTCTCGTCAAATGGCAGTGTGCCAGACATCTCGGGTTCTGATTCGGTTGCTGCTTCAACTTGAGGTGTTGAAGTGAACAAAGGCCGCCTCACACCAGATGGTCCCGGAGTTTGCATGGCGTCAGCATAGGCAGGACCTGTGTCACCATTTATGTCTGGAGCGTGCCGCAAGTGTTGAGATACTGTTGCTGTTTGAGGCCAATCTTCCGGGTCCCAGCACAATAGGGCCCAAATTGCCACCTCGTGGAACTGTATCAATGTTAGCTTTTTTAGATCAGTTGTGTTGTATTTGTACAAAACAAAGGCATTATGCAATGCCAATTGCAGGAAATAAACGTTATCTTTTTGGTCCACTTGTGAGTTTCCCTGGTAAAATGGTAATAGCATTTGATCGAAGTGGTCCACACCTCTCATGAACTTATTGTACCATGCAGCCTAGTGGTGAAAAAGAGAACCTCATGGCGCGCAGTTTGAAACAAACCCAAAGTAAATCAGATTAAATTGAATTTTATACAAATATTTTTTTGAGGACATCGTTTTATGTCCACATTGCAGAAGTGGTTAGGCAAACAGGACTCCAGGTGATGTACTGACCCGCATAATTAAAGTATAAATTGTGTTGAGAAAAAATAAGAAAAAATGGAAAAAAGGGGGGGGACCATGGCAGAAAAAGAGTAAAAATACAATTTGGTCAACCCCAGAGTTAAACTTAATCTGTGTAAACACTCTATGCAAATAAAGGGACCCAGTTTATGGAACTCACTCCCTATTGAATTGAAAAGCTGTCCAACTTTTACATCATTCAAAATCAATACTAATAAGTACCTAATTTCATCTTCATAGTTTTTCACCTTTTGCCTTAAAATTGCACTGTATCTATTGCTACCCAATCTCCCAACCTTTATGTTTCCAATTTGAACATCTTTACCATTGTGATCATTGCTGTCTTCTTATATGTGCTGCCAATCTGCTGTATGGTGTTTATTAATCTTGTTTATCTGTATCTATTGCTACCCAGTCTCCCAATCTTTATGTACCCAATCTGAAAATCTTTACCATTGTGATCATTGATGTCTTATATGTGCTGCCAATCTGCTGTATGGTGTTTATTAATCTTGTTTATCTGTATCTATTGCTACCCAGTCTCCCAATCTTTATGTACCCAATCTGAAAATCTTTACCATTGTGATAATTGATGTCTTATATGTGCTGTCAATCTGCTGTATGGTGTCTATTAATCTTCTTTAAATTACCAATCAAGCTGTCAATGTAATCAATCAGAGCTTTAATATAACAATGTGCTTTAATATACTTACTAAGCTCTCTCATCTCATTTTTCTCTTGCAATGTATTTGTTATCATTTATCAATTCTGACAGAAATTACCTACTTAAAATTATCTGTTAAAAGCCCGAAACGCTGTGCGTACTAGTGGCTTTACAAGACTGTAAATACTGTACTATTCAATGTATTCTCACAAACCCAATGTACCTTCTTGTATATAATAAATAAATAAATAAATAAATAAATAAATAAGTATACTTATATACTATGTGGTTTTGTTATTCCCTATCGTTTGTTAGAAAAAAAATGACTAATACGTTCGGCCAATGACTTTGACTTCGACTTGACTTTGACTTCGTTCATGGCATTGTATTTTCCAAAATATATAAGGGTATGACATTGCAATTATATTATTGTGTATAAATAAGTTGGAAATTTCATGTATCCTAAAAATAGTAAAATAAAGAATAAGAATAATTAAATAATTGTTGTAGTAAATTGTCACACGTTCTTCATACGCAAACGAACACTCAGTGTGGAGCGTCAGTACAACAAGATCCCCGCCATTTTAAAACACGGCTTCGAATGTAAGTAACATTTTTCTCGTACTAACACTGTGTTATACAATAGAATTGATCTTGAATTCACAAATTTAGCTGTTACATCTGACAGAGTATGTTAGACGGTGTAATGCTGGTTGATGTTGACGTATTTGTGGGCTTTGTGGTGGTTTAAATGTGCTGGCATGGTCCGGTGTTGGAGACTGTTTTGATAGTATGGGTATAGGTTTGATATTGGTCTATAGTTTGTGGTGGTGGTGGTTGTAATGTGTAATATTGGTTGTTAGTGTGTGGTGGTGATTGTAGTGTGTGGTGGTGATTGTAGTGTGTGGTGGTGATTGTAGTGTGTGGTGGTGGTTTGTAGTGTGTGGTGGTGGTTGTAGTGTGTGGTGGTGTTGTAGTGTGTGGTGGTGGTGTANGAGCTGGTGACAGTCCACTAGAGCTGGTGACACACCAAGAACACTGGTGACAGTCCACTAGAGCTGGTGACAGTCCACTAGAGCTGGTGAGTGTCCACTAGAGCTGGTGACACACCAAGAACACTGGTGACAGTCAACTAGAGCTGGTGACACACCAAGAACACTGGTGACAGCCCACTAGAGCTGGTGACACACCAAGAACGCTGGTGACAGTCCACTAGAGCTGGTGACAGCCCACTAGAGCTGGTGACACACCAAGAACACTGGTGACAGTCCACTAGAGCTGGTGACAGACTACTAGATCTGGTGACACACCAAGAACACTGGTGACAGTCCACTAGAGCTGGTGACAGTCCACTAGAGCTGGTGACAGTCCACAAGAGCTGGTGACACACCACGAACACTGGTGACATCACACTAGAGCTGGTGACACACCAAGAACACTGGTGACAGTCCACTAGAGCTGATGACACACCAAGAACACTGGTGACAGTCCACTAGAGCTGGTGACACACCAAGAACACTGGTGACAGTCCACTAGAGCTGGTGACACACCAAGCACACTGGTGACAGCCCACTAGAGCTGGTAACACACCAAGAACACTGGTGACAGTCCACTAGAGCTGGTGACACACCAAGACCACTGGTGACAGTCCACTAGAGCTGGTGAAACACCAAGAACACTGGTGACAGTCCACTAGAGCTGGTGACAGTCCACTAGAGCTGGTGACACACCAAGAACACTGGTAACAGTCCACTAGAGCTGGTGACAGCCCACTAGAGCTGGTGACACACCAAGACCACTGGTGACAGCCCACTAGAGCTGGTGACACACCAAGAACACTGGTGACAGTCCACTAGTGCTGGTGACACACCAAGAACACTGGTGACAGTCCACTAGAGCTGGTGACAGACCACTAGATCTGGTGACACACCAAGAACACTGGTGACAGCCCACTAGAGCTGGTGACACACCAAGAACACTGTTGACAGTCCACTAGAGTTGGTGACTGCCCACTAGAGCTGGTGACACACCAAGAACACTGGTGACAGTTCACTAGAGCTGGTGACAGACCACTAGATCTGGTGACACACCAAGAACACTGGTGACAGTCCACTAGAGCTGGTGCCAGTCCACTAGAGCTGGCGACAGTCCATTAGAGCTGGTGACAGTCCACTAGAGCTGGTGACACACCAAGAACACTGGTGACAGCCCACTAGAGCTGGTGACACACCAAGAACACTGGTGACAGTCCACTAGAGCTGGTGACACACCAAGATCACTGGTGACAGTCCACTAGAGCTGGTGACACACGAAGAACACTGGTGACAGTCCACTAGAGCTGGTGACACACCAAGAACACTGATGACAGCCCACGAGATGGTGACACACCAAGAACACTGGTGACAGTCCACTAGAGCTGGTGACACACCAAGAACACTGATGACAGCCCACGAGATGGTGACACACCAAGAACACTGGTGACAGTCCACTAGAGCTGATGACACACCAAGAACACTGGTGACAGTCCACTAGAGCTGGTGACACACCAAGCACACTGGTGACAGCCCACTAGAGCTGGTGACACACCAAGAACACTGGTGACAGTCCACTAGAGCTGGTGACACACCAAGACCACTGGTGACAGTCCACTAGAGCTGGTGAAATACCAAGAACACTGGTGACAGTCCACTAGAGCTGGTGACAGTCCACTAGAGCTGGTGACACACCAAGAACACTGGTGACAGTCCACTAGAGCTGGTGACAGCCCACTAGAGCTGGTGACACACCAAGACCACTGGTGACAGCCCACTAGAGCTGGTGACACACCAAGGACACTGGTGACAGTCCACTAGTGCTGGTGACACACCAAGAACACTGGTGACAGTCCACTAGAGCTGGTGACAGACCACTAGATCTGGTGACACACCAAGAACACTGGTGACAGCCCACTAGAGCTGGTGACACACCAAGAACACTGGTGACAGTCCACTAGAGCTGGTGAAACATCAAGAACACTGGTGACAGTCCACTAGAGCTGGTGACACACCAAGACCACTGGTGACAGTCCACTAGAGCTGGTGACAGTCCACTAGAGCTGGTGACACACCATGAACACTGGTGATAGTCCACTAGAGCTGGTGACAGTCCAGTAGAGCTGGTGACAGTCCACTAGAGCTGGTGACACACCAAGAACTCTGGTGACAGCCAACTAGAGCTGGTGACACACCAAGGACACTGATGACAGTCCATTAGAGCTGGTGACACACCAAGAACACTGGTGACAGTCCACTAGAGCTGGTGACACACCAAGAACACTGGTGGCAGACTACTAGAGCTGGTGACAGTCTACTAGAGCTGGTGACACACCAAGAACACTGGTGACAGTCCACTAGAGCTGGTGACACACCAAGAACACTGGTGACAGTCCACTAGAGCTGGTGACAGTCCACTAGAGCTGGTGAGTGTCCACTAGAGCTGGTGACACACCAAGAACACTGGTGACAGTCAACTAGAGCTGGTGACACACCAAGAACACTGGTGACAGCCCACTAGAGCTGGTGACACACCAAGAACGCTGGTGACAGTCCACTAGAGCTGGTGACAGCCCACTAGAGCTGGTGACACACCAAGAACACTGGTGACAGTCCACTAGAGCTGGTGACAGACTACTAGATCTGGTGACACACCAAGAACACTGGTGACAGTCCACTAGAGCTGGTGACAGTCCACTAGAGCTGGTGACAGTCCACAAGAGCTGGTGACACACCACGAACACTGGTGACATCACACTAGAGCTGGTGACACACCAAGAACACTGGTGACAGTCCACTAGAGCTGATGACACACCAAGAACACTGGTGACAGTCCACTAGAGCTGGTGACACACCAAGAACACTGGTGACAGTCCACTAGAGCTGGTGACACACCAAGCACACTGGTGACAGCCCACTAGAGCTGGTAACACACCAAGAACACTGGTGACAGTCCACTAGAGCTGGTGACACACCAAGACCACTGGTGACAGTCCACTAGAGCTGGTGACACACCAAGAACACTGATGACAGCCCACGAGATGGTGACACACCAAGAACACTGGTGACAGTCCACTAGAGCTGGTGACACACCAAGAACACTGATGACAGCCCACGAGATGGTGACACACCAAGAACACTGGTGACAGTCCACTAGAGCTGATGACACACCAAGAACACTGGTGACAGTCCACTAGAGCTGGTGACACACCAAGCACACTGGTGACAGCCCACTAGAGCTGGTGACACACCAAGAACACTGGTGACAGTCCACTAGAGCTGGTGACACACCAAGACCACTGGTGACAGTCCACTAGAGCTGGTGAAATACCAAGAACACTGGTGACAGTCCACTAGAGCTAGTGACAGTCCACTAGAGCTGGTGACACACCAAGAACACTGGTGACAGTCCACTAGAGCTGGTGACAGCCCACTAGAGCTGGTGACACACCAAGACCACTGGTGACAGCCCACTAGAGCTGGTGACACACCAAGGACACTGGTGACAGTCCACTAGTGCTGGTGACACACCAAGAACACTGGTGACAGTCCACTAGAGCTGGTGACAGACCACTAGATCTGGTGACACACCAAGAACACTGGTGACAGCCCACTAGAGCTGGTGACACACCAAGAACACTGGTGACAGTCCACTAGAGCTGGTGAAACATCAAGAACACTGGTGACAGTCCACTAGAGCTGGTGACACACCACGACCACTGGTGACAGTCCACTAGAGCTGGTGACAGTCCACTAGAGCTGGTGACACACCATGAACACTGGTGATAGTCCTGGTTGATACCTGGTTGATACCTGGTTGATGGGGTTCTGGGAGTTCTTCTACTCCCCAAGCCCGGCCCGAGGCCAGGCTCGACTTGTGAGAGTTTGATCCACCAGGCTGTTGCTTGGAGCGGCCCGCAGAGCCACATACCCACCACAGCCCGGCTGATCCGGGACTTCTCTTAGGAAACAGTCCAGTTTTCTCTTGAAGATGTCCACGGTTGTTCCGGCAATATTTCTTATAGTCGCTGGGAGGACGTTGAACAACCGCGGACCTCTGATGTTTATACAGTGTTCTCTGATTGTGCCTATGGCACCTCTGCTCTTCACTGGTTCAATCTTGCATTTTCTTCCATATCGTTCACTCCAGTACGTTGTTATTTTACTGTGTAGATTTGGGACCTGGCCCTCCAGTATTTTCCACGTGTATATTATTTGGTATCTCTCTCGTCTCCTTTCTAGAGAGTACATTTGGAGAGCTTTGAGACGATCCCAATAATTTAGGTGTTTTATCTCGTCTATGCGTGCCGTATATGTTCTCTGTATTCCCTCTATTTCAGCAATCTCTCCTGCTCTGAAGGGGGAAGTGAGTACTGAGCAGTATTCGAGACGGGACAACACAAGTGACTTGAAGAGTACAACCATTGTGATGGGATCCCTGGATTTGAAAGTTCTCGTAATCCATCCGATCATTTTTCTGGCTGATGCGATATTTGCTTGGTTATGCTCCCTAAACGTTAGATCGTCGGACATCATTATTCCCAAATCCTTGACATGCTGTTTTTCTACTATGGGAAGATTTGATTGTGTTTTGTACCCTGTATTATGTTTCAGATCCTCATTTTTGCCGTACCTGAGTACCTGAAATTTATCACTGTTAAACATCATATTATTTTCTGCTGCCCAATCGAAAACTTTGTTGACATCTGTTTGTAGTTTTTCAATGTCTTCAGCAGAGGTAATTTCATGCTGATTTTTGTGTCATCTGCGAAGGATGACACGAAGCTGTGACGTGTATTTTTGTCTATATCAGATATGAGAATAAGGAACAGTAGCGGTGCAAGGACTGTACCTTGAGGTACAGAGCTTTTAACATCGCTTGGACTCGATTTTATCTGATTGACTGTTACTCTTTGTGTTCTGTTCGACAGGAAATTGAGTATCCAGCGTCCTACTTTTCCAGTTATTCCATTGACCTCATTTTTGNGCGGATACCATCTGTGCTCACCTGGAATCCCAGAAACTTGAATTTCTGAGACGCCAGAGTGCACTTACTCACGTTAAGTTTGAAGCCCGCCTTATCTAATAGTGACAACGTCTCAGTCAAATCTCGTAAGTGCTCATCGAACGTCCTAGAGTAGATAACCACATCATCCAGGTACGCTAATGAGTGCCTTCCCAGACTGGACTGAGGATATAATTAATAGCCCTCTGAAATGATGAGGAGCTGTTTTTAACCCGAAGGCATCCGCTTGAATTGATAAGTATGAACCCCATCAGAGAAGGCGGTCTTCTCTCTATCTTTCTCAGCTACTGGTATGGCCCAATACGCAGATTTCGCATCCAGAGTGGAAAAGTATTTGGCTGCCCCAAACTGATCTATAATTTCTTGTATCCGTGGTAAAGGATACACATCACCTTTAGTAATTTCATTTATCTTTCGGTAGTCAACACAAAATCTATAACTACCATCCGGTTTACGTACCAATACTACTGGCGACAACCATGGTGATGTACTAGGCTCTATCACATTCTGTCTTAACATCTTCTGACACTCATCCCTAATTACTTCCTTCGCCCGTTCCGGAAGCCTCCATTGACGGGTGTAAATAGGAGGATGATCACCGGTAGGAATCACATGTTCGATCCTATCCAGAAGCCCGATTTGATCGTCTTCTGTTGCAAACAGTCTAGGGAATTTACGTAAAATCCCTCTCAAAAGTTTTCTATCTGACTGTTGCACATGTTGCAAATCCAGAGCCGAGATTAACTTATCAACTTCCTGAGTATTGCTACTTTTTCTTGTCTCGGTCTTGTGTTTCCCCTGTGTGCTACTATCTGTAACATTCAGTGCACTACATTGTGCTGTGGTGGCTGGCATCTCCTCCTGGCTTTGATATTGAAAAATTCCTGTATTTTCTACAACTGTAGCCTGAGACACCCTATCACCTGCCCTGAAACGATAGGTTTTGTGCGAGAGATTGACAACTGGAATGAGAGCACCTTTATCAAGCACTGTGATCAAATGATGAGGGATCAACAACCTGTCACATCTCCCAGCCACCTGAAGGATGGTACCTGGTGCAATGTGACGTCCCACTGATACTTTAATGAACTTAACTGAATGGGGTGGGCAATATTGTTTCACTAAGGCATGTAACCCACATGATTTCTTATCTGTGTCTGGAAGAGACTTAAACAACAACTTAGGGTAGTGAATGTTGTACTTCTGTTTCTTACTAATGGAAGCAATTACTGGTGGATGATCTACCATTTTAATGGGATAAACTACCTGGCCCAACTTCAATCTGCACTTCCTTGATCCCTGTTGAGCAGACAACGAAAAGTTAACTCGTCCCAGAAAATCCATTCCCAACAAAACCTGACCAGGGAATGCAAGATTCTCGACAATCGTGCAATTGTGTGGGTACGCTTCTCCCTTACCCACTTCAAAATTAAGAGTGGCCTGGCCCAAGATATTAATATGTTGCCCATTTACTGCTGTTAAATGCTTCCCACAACGCTTAAGGCGTGTCTCTTTAAGTGTGCTGAAGGCTGACTTTTAATGAGAGTTGCTTGACTTCCGGTGTCCACAAAAACTGTCAATCTCACACCTTCAACCGTCATCTCAAACGTAGGTCTGCCACCCAACGTGCTGACCTGTTCTGGGTCATCCTTGACCCGTGTGCTCGTGCACGCATACCTGTAATGGCCTCGGCCATGACACTTCCAACAAATTTCATCATCAATTTTACGCGTCCCAGAAGCCCGCTGGCTACATTCCCCAGCAACATCTGTGGAGGCGACACCAGGAATGGGGGTAGGAGGGGTAGAGGGGTGGAGGGGAGGTGAGGAGCAAGGTGTAGGGTTAATGGAGGGGTAGGGTGGGTAACAGGAGGGGTGGGTTGGGTGAGTTGGGGGTTGAGAAGGAGGGTGAGGGAAGGCCAGGGGTGGGTTGTGGGGGGGATTGTAAACAGGGGTTGTAAGGGTGGGGGTTGAGAGGGAATTGTAGTTTTCCACAATTCCAATAATGCGTCGACAAGGGTTTGGGTGGTATTTGGCTGGGGTTGGTATGGGTCTGCCAGGGATTGGGGTGGACATGGGTTGGCCTGGAGGTAAGGTTGGGGAACGGGGTTGTAGGTAGGGAGGGTTTGGGGTTGGGGGTTGTAGGTAGGGAGGGTTTGGGGTTGGGGGTTGTAGGTAGGGAGGGGTGCTTGGGTAAGGATGGGGTATTGGGAGGTTGTGTCTGCATACATTGTCCATTCATTGCTAAAAACATTTTCACCCCAAAACGTAACTTCAAGACCCGTCGTCGGATCAGGGTGAAATTTTAACACACGATTTGGTTTCATAAATAACCACTAATAATAACACAAGACGTTTCGTAACCTCACTCCTTGGAAACAATGCTCCGTGTGTCCACACCGGATGTATCATTTATGGCCACCCTTCCTAATCGATTTCTCGAGCCCCAGCGAGGACCGTCGCCCGTTGACACGGCGATGACAGAATGACCGCGGCAGAATCTCGCTGACTCCATACTACCAATGAATGGAATTATCGTGTCTTATTAACCTCGTCTCGCATTCGTAAAATTTCTACGCAAACAGATAGAGTACACGACGGCATCGACTAGCATTTATTTATTTGTGAAAAACAACTGTATACGATGAATAAGATACACGCGCACAAATACACTAAAAATAGTAGGTTACGCTACGTTAATTCATTAAACGCCAGGAAATTACTAAAATTACTCTTGATAACATGTAATGAGTTACTATATTTATTTGACACTCGATGGACTGGTAACGCAATTATAAAAAGAATTAAAGTAAGAAATTTCTTGTCTCTAAATGAAAGACCAATATAAATGTTAGAAAAATATTGATAATTACCGCATTCTTGAACAAAATATACTGAAATTATATAGTGAATATTATCGCGAAAGGAACTACCTGAATTTATTGTAAATAATTTAGTTTCAACTCTGTTTAATTTATCGAAAATAATCTAACTGAATTTCTCAAATTTTCTAGGTTTTCAATTTTCTAGTAAATCTTAGGCGCGCTAGAATTGAATGACGTTATCGTTAAGTTAACACTGGCGCGATGTTTATATCTTCAACAATTATTAAATTCTTAACGCCCGACGCTGACAACGGCGCTCACATATAATTATAAGTATTTATTAGTTAAACAAAAATTAATGATAATTCACTTATTTACGTTACTGAATGAACTCGATGTTAACGTAGCCTACACTGGGTCACCGCCGCTTGCGTAGAAGAATACTGAGAATTTAACACATCGCCGCGACACTCACAGCTATACAGAGTCGCGCTGAACCTTAATTAAAAATTAGTAATTATTTTCCCAAAATTATAAATTAAATACTGGCGTGTAGGGGACTTGTTACTTTACCGAATATAACACTCACTGGACACTTGGACACGTTGGTAAGTTTACAAAAATTAAAAGCGCGCACACTGTCACGAAGCCGACTCCTCAGAAAGTAGTCTCCGCACTAATCCTTAATTAACCAAGTATTTCTTTTCTCAAAATTATAAATTAAATACCGACGTGTAGTTTGCGTATCACTTGAACTGAATATACCACTCGCAAGACACTTAGACACTTGGTTGAGCGCAAACAATTACTGAGCGCTGCCTCACTGAGCGCTGAGAACCGCTAGAAAAAAAAATCAGAGTCCCAACGCTAATTCGCTTAAATGACCAAAAATCGACTTTTGGTCTCTCAAATTCTAACTTGGATCACTGGAATTAACACTGACGACCCAATGATCGTATGGCTAGACACAAAATTAGAATTTATTCCCAAAAACTGAGATTTTCCCAAGCGACTTTGAAATAATCATCACAACACTTTTCAACGATTTTCACTGAATTAACGAATACACGAATCCACTTTACTGCACTGCACTTCACTTCACTTGAAAACAGTGGACCACTCACCTTGGTAATTCTCCCAGAGAATTTATACTGCATGCATGTACACACAACTCCAGATATAAAAGAAATATAAAACAAATACTTAGAAAATAATAACACTTATATACGAAAATTACCTAACAAGGGGGAATACTTAACTAACGAAGGGACGCTTAACCTGAAAGGGAACTTAATATACAGGGAACTTAATGTAGTACTTAAGGAGATCTCGATTTAACCTATAACCGTCCCGTCCCGGCCCGCCCTGTCGCTTTTACCAACATTCACCAATATCCCGACAGTACCAAATAAATCCTGTCCTTTGCGGTCAACGGTTAGACTAGATAGCGGAAACACCGACGGATCTAACTGTCCGACACCACCGTAATTCCGTTGCTAGACAATCTACTACGCCATCCCTCAGTAACTCTCGGCACCTTCATGGTTGTACCGTAGAAATCTAGCGATTGGGTCGCCTAACACGCCCTCGGGGATAAATAATTAGCGTCCTAATACTTCCCCGCTCAGACAATTCGAAACCTAGAATTGTTGTTGCAAAACCACCATGCAACACCCTTGTCCGTAGTTGCAGAGGGTCGAGAAAAAATACCCTGTCCAACTACCCAAGGCGGCCTCCACACTTAACTGCCTGCTAGCGCACTTAAGTGCCTGTAATCTACCTTACCAGCCTCTCAAGACCCTAGAATCGCCTACTCTATGCGAATCGCACCACATAGGATTACCGTCGACTCTCTCTCATGGGCCCCGGCTGCACTCTCACCACACAGCATAACCGAACGGACAGACGCGTGAGGCTTCAATAATCGTCAAGAAATTATTGAAACACCGCTGCTACCATTGTAATGTTCTCTACCCCCATAGTAATGGCTGCTCTACCATTGTAATGGTAATATACCCTAATTGAAATATTATTAAATCATTTATTGTAATATCTCTGTCCACACTTAATAACCAGCAAACACTAATAACGGACCAGTATGACCCCTCGCTGGACTGTCACGAATATAAGCTGAATATTAAATGAGGAATATCACAAGGAAAGGGATTATTAATCTTACCCTTTTCCTTTCACTGCCACCACCTTCCAAATAATGAATGTGTCAATAATTATCGGTCCCCAGGAAGGAAGGGACTCGATAATCAGGGAACTCAACGGACCAGTGATTGAAATTGAATGGATTACTTTAGTCTTATTGACCTGAACGGGAGGCTCTCGCTTGCTTTATTATTCCTAAGAATGGAGAAACACAGGGAAGTTCTAACACAGCACATGAAAATCGCATGAATACCCATATATTAACACCAGGGGACAGATAACTCACCAAGATGAAATTAACAATTATTTTATTATTGTAACTGTATATTTAAATCACAATTGACATATAGCCTACTCTAATAACATCTACCAAAATAAAAGAGGCAATGGAAATGCAAGCCCCAATATGCAAGAAACGTAGGAGCACACTACCTTCAATCGCACAATTTGCCAAGATGTTGATGGCGGCCCTCAGCCCCTTTGGACACGGGCTGGCTTGCCCTCCAGTCCCGAAAAACTCCCAAGACACACTAAATGAAATTTTGTTTTACCAGCTTATTGCTGGGAAGGATTACACCTCCCACCATCTAATACAGCCCCAGGGCTCCACCCATTATTTTGGCAATGGCCAACCATTTTACACTTAGGCCTGAGGTCTGGCTCTCTAGGGCCAATAAGGACTTGGCTCTTATCTCCCGCCAATCATCTTCCCTGAGGTGCCGTGGAAGGCTACATGAATTCCTGAAGATTGAGTCAGTACTCCCCGGCTGTGCGATGGGAACAAGGTACCACTGTATTGGATTCCCGCAACTAGTGCACCTCCCAGCAATGTTTACCAAAACTGATAATTTATGTTCCAGCCCGTCTCCAGCAAGATAAAGGGTAGGGACACTTGACTCGCCTGGTATGGGTAAGGGACCGTTGAGAGGGGAAAGAGAGGGAATGAGAGGGGGAGAGAGAGGATGGAGAGGGGAAACGAGTGGGGAGGATTGCGTGGGGACGCAAGGTATCACAGAGGTCGGCTGCACAACCCCTCAGGTCAACTCCTTGGACCTTGACAAATGGGCTACAGGGGGGGGGGTGTGAAGGGGGAAGACGAATGACGGGTAAGGGGAGGGGAGAAAGGGGGAAGGGAAGAAGGAAGGAGGGGAGAAGGAAGGAGGGGAGAGGGGGAAGGGAGAACCAATGATCTGGGCACCAGATCATTACAACACCAAGAACACTGGTGACAGCCAACTAGAGCTGGTGACACACCAAGGACACTGATGACAGTCCATTAGAGCTGGTGACACACCAAGAACACTGGTGACAGTCCACTAGAGCTGGTGACACATCAAGAACACTGGTGGCAAACTACTAGAGCTGGTGACAGTCCAATAGAGCTGGTGACACACCAAGAACACTGGTGACAGTCCACTAGAGCTGGTGACACACCAAGAACACTGGTGACAGTCCACTAGAGCTGGTGACAGTCCACTAGAGCTGGTGAGTGTCCACTAGAGCTGGTGACACACCAAGAACACTGGTGACAGTCAACTAGAGCTGGTGACACACCAAGAACACTGGTGACAGCCCACTAGAGCTGGTGACACACCAAGAACGCTGGTGACAGTCCACTAGAGCTGGTGACAGCCCACTAGAGCTGGTGACACACCAAGAACATTGGTGACAGTCCACTAGAGCTGGTGACAGACCACTAGATCTGGTGACACACCAAGAACACTGGTGACAGTCCACTAGAGCTGGTGACAGTCCACTAGAGCTGGTGACAGTCCACTAGAGCTGGTGACACACCACGAACACTGGTGACAGCACACTAGAGCTGGTGACACACCAAGAACACTGGTGACAGTCCACTAGAGCTGATGACACACCAAGAACACTGGTGACAGTCCACTAGAGCTGGTGACACACCAAGAACACTGGTGACAGTCCACTAGAGCTGGTGACACACCAAGCACACTGGTGACAGCCCACTAGAGCTGGTGACACACCAAGAACACTGGTGACAGTCCACTAGAGCTGGTGACACACCAAGACCACTGGTGACAGTCCACTAGAGTTGGTGACACACCAAGAACACTGGTGACAGTCCACTAGAGCTGGTGACACACCAAGAACACTGGTGACAGTCCACTAGAGCTGGTGACAGTCCACTAGAGCTGGTGAGTGTCACTAGAGCTGGTGACACACCAAGAACACTGGTGACAGTCCACTAGAGCTGGTGACACACCAAGAACACTGGTGACAGCCCACTAGAGCTGGTGACACACCAAGAACGCTGGTGACAGTCCACTAGAGCTGGTGACAGCCCACTAGAGCTGGTGACACACCAAGAACACTGGTGACAGTCCACTAGAGATGGTGACAGCTACTAGATCTGGTGACACACCAAGAACACTGGTGACAGACCACTAGAGCTGGTGACAGTCCACTAGAGCTGGTGACAGCGCACTAGAGCTGGTGACACACCAAGAACACTGGTGACAGTCCACTAGAGCTGATGACACACCAAGAACACTGGTGACAGTCCACTAGAGCTGGTGACACACCAAGCACACTGGTGACAGCCCACTAGAGCTGGTGACACACCAAGAACACTGGTGACAGTCCACTAGAGCTGGTGACACCCAAGACCACTGGTGACAGTCCACTAGAGCTGGTGAAATACCAAGAACACTGGTGACAGTCCACTAGAGCTGGTGACAGTCCACTAGAGCTGGTGACACACCAAGAACACTGGTGACAGTCCACTAGAGCTGGTGACAGCCACTAGAGCTGGTGACACACCAAGACCACTGGTGACAGCCACTAGAGCTGGTGACACACCAAGGACACTGGTGACAGTCCACTAGAGCTGGTGACACACCAAGAACACTGGTGACAGTCCACTAGAGCTGGTGACAGACCACTAGAGCTGGTGACACACCAAGAACACTGGTGACAGTCCACTAGAGCTGGTGACACACCAAGAACACTGGTGACAGTCCACTAGAGCTGGTGAAACATCAAGAACACTGGTGACAGTCCACTAGAGCTGGTGACACACCAAGACCGTGGTGACAGTCCACTAGAGCTGGGACAGTCCACTAGAGCTGGTGACACACCAGGAACACTGGTGACAGTCCACTAGAGCTGGTGACAGTCCAGTAGAGCTGGTGACAGTCCACTAGAGCTGGTGACACACCAGAACACTGGTGACAGCCACTAGAGCTGGTGGACACACCAAGGACACTGATGACAGTCCATTAGAGCTGGTGACACACAAGAACACTGGTGACAGTCCACTAGAGCTGGTGACACACCAAGACACTGGTGGCAGACTACTAGAAGATGGTGACAGTCCACTAGAGCTGGTGACACACCAAGAACACTGGTGACAGTCACTAGAGCTGGTGACACACCAAGAACACTGGTGACAGTCCACTAGAGCTGGTGACAGTCCACTAGAGCTGGTGAGTGTCACTAGAGCTGGTGACACACCAAGAACACTGGTGACAGTCAAACTAAGCTGGTGACACACCAGAAACACTGGTGACAGCCCACTAGAGCTGGTGACACACCAAGAACGCTGGGACAGTCCACTAGAGCTGGTGACAGCCACTAGAGCTGGTGACACACCAAGAACACTGGTGACAGTCCACTAGAGCTGGTGACAGACTACTAGA
>WNGS01001249.1:101323-113251 GCA_020271785.1 Procambarus virginalis | reverse complement strand
GGTTCAGGTTCTGGCTCGGCAGACCTCTTTCCATTGTAGTAACGGTGAATGTATTTAGGGTAAGCACTACCGTAATTGCTCGTCACGTAACTGGGCTCCGCATCTCGCTTCTCATTTCAGAAGCGCAAACGGCAGCTGCCAGGATCACAAACACCTATACATAAAAAAAAAATAATCTTAGTGTCATGATATTTAGAAGTAAAGAATTTTCTTTTTGTACATGTAAGATTCCTACAAATTACCAAATGATATGCCTAATTTTAATATAATATAATATTTGATTGTAAATTCATGTAAGTGAAGTAAATCGTTGGCGCTACTCACCAAGAGCTTCATGGTTGATAGTTGATCGGCTGTGGCCACAGCTGAGCGAGTGTGTCTTGCAGCAGTGACACCAGGGCTTTTATATGAGAGAGAGGCAGATATCCTTGGGTTTCCCCTCAATTTTATGATGACGTTCCAATGAGAAAGCTGTAGTTATAATTGTATCTTCTTTATTTAATTCTAAATATTGGAGTGTTAATCCAATTGCATATTGTACGAATTGTCTTTCGTTTAGGTTAATAGTTACAATTGATTTTAGTTAAATTGAAAATATTTTATATGCATGCACATGTTTTATATCTCGCTAGGAGTATGTCCCTTTCATGATTCCATGTTAATACAACTTTAATTTGTCATTGGAACAGACATGTTCATCAGGGCTGTTTTTCGCTCATTTTTTCGGAGTTGCATTCTGTAGTAGATAAGTAGTTCGACCTTAAGGAGGGATTTCGATGTAAGCCAATATTATATTTGTACACAATCTGCCTGTCCCTGACGAAACAAATTATAATTATTATCATAATAAATGCTCATTTGAGTGCCAACCAGAGTTTTGGAACTTAACAAAAATGATTACTAAGGTTTTCTCAATGAGTGTGAATTAGAGTGTGAGGATATTAAATTTAAGCATTGTTTTCTAGAAATGTTGTAAATTCATGAGCTTCTTTCAAGTGCAGAGCGTGTTAGTGTGACCCTCACGTATCAACACGGAAGATTTCCCTGTTGCCTTGGAGATAAATTTAACTCAGATGACTTGAGCTCATATGTCGAAAGGAATGTAAACTTGTATTGAGTAGTTATAAGGTGCTTTGTTATATAACTCTATATCTTTGTGGATTGATACCTGATATATTCCGGATTTAGAGCACCCGGATGTATTATACTTACCTGCGAAATTATAGGTAAGATGTTTGGAGATCTTATTTGGTTGAACTCTGCAATAGTATATTTGCTGGAATTGAAATATCTTACCTAGACAAAAATATATGCGCGTTTTATATTCCGGGACACTTACTATATTTATGTGTGTACTCACCTAATTGTACTCACCTAATTGTGCTTGCGAGGGTGAGCTTTGGGTCTTTGGTCCGCCTCTCAACTGTCAATCAACTGGTGTACAGATTCCTGAGCCTACTGGGCTCTATCATATCTGCATTTGGTGTGTGTGTGTGTGTGTGTGTGTGTGTGTGTGTGTGTGTGTTGTGTGTGTGTGTGTGTGTGTGTGTGTGTGTGTGTGTGTGTGTGTGTGTGTGTGTGTGTGTGTGTGTGTGTGTGTGTGTGTGTGTGTGTGTGTGTGTGTGTGTGTGTGTGTGTGTGTGTGTGTGTGTGTGTGTGCTCGTCACACACGTAGTCACACACATCATAGTAGCCTCTTTCTCACAAACTTAGTCGTCCTCCTGTATGGTTAACTACCTATTTCATTTCAGACACTTTTCTAAACTTTTAAGTGCTTTATTGCGTAGACCTCTTAGAATCTACTGATGTTTTACTCACACACCTTATAATTCTATGTGAACGTGTCAGTCAACTCATCAGTTTCTTCACTGTTGTTTTTCCCATGATGTAACTGTGAAGTAACTACGGTTGGAAATATATTGCATTTAACATGACGTTTTAAAATCTCCTCCAATCTTCCCACAATGAGGCACTAATAACCAGCCCTCTGGTACTTTCTCCTGCTCTCTGAAAGTCTGGAGTTCCTGTAGTTTTTCCATGCTCTGGCACCTAATTTGTTTTCTTTCTTTCATGCCTGACTAAATCGTGGGGTCCGCTTGGGTAACAGAACACCATCATGTTTTGTATTGTCCTCTCTCTGAGTTCTGTTTCCTGTAGTATTCTCATTATGAATTTTATCGTCTGTTTTTAGTTTTTATTTGAAATGCTAGTATTTTGTTTTAATCCATCCTCCTGGTTTAGATAGTACGTTTATAACTATGTACATATAACATTGTACTTATATTGACGTTTCAAACCTTTATATAGTAAAATTTGGTACTATTCACTTAATAGAGCTCTAAAAATAAATTAGCTATAAACCAAAACTTATATATTCCTAGGACTAGTGTAGCACGTAAATTTCCTTTGTCAGGTCTCAAATTCCAAATAATGGGCTTTATTGAGTGGTTAGGGTTTATTAGAAACATATACACAAAACCTTTTCATAGTGATCCAAGTTTAATAGTACAAATTCTACTCTTTTATTGTCCATTTTGTCAATATATGTACGATGGTCCACATCGTAAGTATATGAACAATCTAAACAGGATAATTTTTTTATTTGTGTTACCTTCCTTGAGTAGATTATTCCTACTACCACTAGAATCTTATATGTCAATATACAGTGATTTAAATTCTCTTGGGGATGTCATTTTCATTACCCCTATTTCTAACTCACTCAGGTAGAGTATCATGTCATCTTTCTTGTTCGTCATTGTCTTTCATTCTTGAGGGAATTGTAAAAATTCTCATTGTAACATAAATAGTTTACCTCCTCATGTATATATATGACCTTACTTGTTTCATTGTTCTCTCTGTATATATTTCCATGAATAAAAGCCAGGATTCATTATTATAGAAACAGAAACTACCATTTCTATTACACTAATAGTAGCCATATTCATTCTGTTATACTTGGCAATTTCTCAAAGTTCTTGTATATTAATGTTACTCTCGTGTACGGTTGCAATATATAAATGCTTTGAGATGCTCCATGGCCATCCAAAAGCATGGAATTTAAAGTTACCAATTTGTTTTTGTAAGGAACAACGGACCAGTCAAAATCTAACTTAAGAACATGTAATAACACTTATTTCATATATAAAACTTTATGTATGGTTAAGCTCTGTTATAAGCCACAATAAACATGAAAAAATGACAACTTTTGAGCCATTAAATTAGAGTCTAGATTCTTTCTTAAGTGAAATATTTTGCTAAAATCTTGATATGTGTGACAAACATTTTTATTAATTTTCCAGTAATATTCTTTTGCAGTATTAAATCTAAGCGTGTCAGGTAATATCTGTCCACCTATAATAATTTTGTTTTAAAAATCTCACCTGAAAACATCAAGATGAATGTTGTTTGTACAGAATATAATGTTTACGTTTTGGATACACAACTTCTGGATTTGTTTCCTTGATAACTGTTACCTTAAGCATAAGTCTATTCACCAACACTTTAAAAATTAATGGATATTGTGAATTGATGACGCCCATTCATGTATTTAAAAATAAGTCAATAACCAATTAATTCTCCCTTGTTCGTGAATATTATTGTAGATGTAATTAATATTAATTAAAATATTAAAATTTAATATAAAAATAATATATTCCTAATTTGTAAATATAATTGTTATTATACAAATGACAAGTAATCATAACGACACTACAAAATTATATTAGAGGATCGTATTAAAGTCATTATATAGATATATTTCTTTACTGAACAATGCCACTCGCATCAGACCATCATTGATCTTGATACAACCATTAAATGTTTAATTCAGCTGCTGGATGTCTTTATGGTAGTATTCCTGGCGACGAGAACTATCTTTGCATTGGTTTTTCATGAGACAGAACATAGCATAAGCTTAGTATTATTAAAAAATATATTTTGCAGTTGGTCCACCTTTTGACTTGGTTTCTCATATGTATAAATGCTGACATTTGGATCAGGAGAACTTTAGTAAATGTGGTGGCTATAAAAGTTTAGTGGTCGGTAACCATAATTAGAGTAGAAAGGGTAGGATGGTTCCGACTCTGGCTCGGCCGATCTCTTGTAGAAATGACGGATATAAGTGTGTTGTGGGCCGTAGGAGTAAATTGGGTATGTTGGTTCAGGCTCTGGTTCGGCAGACCTCTTGTAGTAATGGCGACCATAACTGAGTTGTGGGTCGTAGGAGTAAATTGGGTATGTAGGTTCAGGTTCTGGCTCGGCAGACCTCTTTCCATTGTAGTAACGGTGAATGTATTTAGGGTAAGCACTACCGTAATTGCTCGTCACGTAACTGGGCTCCGCATCTCGCTTCTCAATTTCAGAAGCGCAAACGGCAGCTGCCAGGATCACAAACACCTATACATAAAAAAAATAATCTTAGTGTCATGATATTTAGAAGTAAAGAATTTTTCTTTTTGTACTAGTAAGATTCCTACAAATTACCAAATGATATGCCTAATTTTAATATAATATAATATTTTGATTGTAAATTCATGTAAGTGAAGTAAATCGTTGGCGCTACTCACCAAGAGCTTCATGGTTGATAGTTGATCGGCTGTGGCCACAGCTGAGCGAGTGTGTCTTGCAGCAGTGACACCAGGGCTTTTATATGAGAGAGAGGCAGATATCCTTGGGTTTCCCCTCAATTTTATGATGACGTTCCAATGAGAAAGCTGTAGTTATAATTGTATCTTCTTTATTTAATTCTAAATATTGGAGTGTTAATCCAATTGCACATTGTACGAATTGTCTTTCGTTTAGGTTAATAGTTACAATTGATTTTAGTTAAATTGAAAATATTTTATATGCATGCACATGTTTTATATCTCGCTAGGAGTATGTCCCTTTCATGATTCCATGTTAATACAACTTTAATTTGTCACTGGAACAGACATGTTCATCAGAGGCTGTTTTTCGCTCATTTTTTCGGAGTTGCATTCTGTAGTAGATAAGTAGTTCGACCTTAAGGAGGGATTTCGATGTAAGCCAATATTATATTTGTACACAATCTGCCTGTCCCTGACGAAACAAATTATAATTATTATCATAATAAATGCTCATTTGAGTGCCAACCAGAGTTTTGGAACTTAACAAAAATGATTACTAAGGTTTTCTCAATGAGTGTGAATTAGAGTGTGAGGATATTAAATTTAAGCATTGTTTTCTAGAAATGTTGTAAATTCATGAGCTTCTTTCAAGTGCAGAGCGTGTTAGTGTGACCCTCACGTATCAACACGGAAGATTTCCCTGTTGCCTTGGAGATAAATTTAACTCAGATGACTTGAAGCTCATATGTCGAAAGGAATGTAAACTTGTATTGAGTAGTTATAAGGTGCTTTGTTATATAACTCTATATCTTTGTGGATTGATACCTGATATATTCCGGATTTAGAGCACCCGGATGTATTATACTTGCCTGCGAAATTATAGGTAAGATGTTTGGAGATCTTATTTGGTTGAACTCTGCAATAGTATATTTGCTGGAATTGAAATATCTTACCTAGACAAAATATATATGCGCGTTTTATATTCCGGGACACTTACTATATTTATGTGTGTACTCACCTAATTGTACTCACCTAATTGTGCTTGCGAGGGTTGAGCTTTGGGTCTTTGGTCCCGCCTCTCAACTGTCAATCAACTGGTGTACAGATTCCTGAGCCTACTGGGCTCTATCATATCTGCATTTGATGTGTGTGTGTGTGTGTGTGTGTTTGTGTGTGTGTTTGTGTGTGTGTGTGTGTGTGTGTGTGTGTGTGTGTGTGTGTGTGTGTGTGTGTGTGTGTGTGTGTGTGTGTGTGTGTGTGTGTGTGTGTGTGTGTGTGTGTGTGTGTGTGTGTGTGTGCTCGTCACACACGTAGTCACACACATCATAGTAGCCTCTTTCTCACAAACTTAGTCGTCCTCCTGTATGGTTAACTACCTATTTCATTTCAGACACTTTTCTAAACTTTTAAGTGCTTTATTGCGTAGACCTCTTAGAATCTACTGATGTTTTACTCACACACCTTATAATTCTATGTGAACGTGTCAGTCATCTCATCAGTTTCTTCACTGTTGTTTTTCCCATGATGTAACTGTGAAGTAGCTACGGTTGGAAATATATTGCATTTAACATGACGTTTTAAAATCTCCTCCAATCTTCCCACAATAAGGCACTAATAACCAGCCCTCTGGTACTTTCTCCTGCTGTTGCGGTGGTGGTTTTGGTGGTGTTACCGCTGACGGACCACCCAACCCACAACTCGACAAATGCTCATATTTCACTAGGAGATCACACTAGGCACTTCTGGCTCTTGGAGAGGGGCTCAACGTCACACGTTTAGGGGATGCGGCTCCAACACGCAGCCTTGTTGTCACGTGCACACACCCACTCGAGCCGCTGTGACTCCCCGCTCTCTCCTTATGGAATATGACCTCCTCAATCCCCTCTGCCTTACTAGACTTCTGTCTTACTCTGCCCACAGCAGTGGTTCCTGTTTCTTGCTCTCTCTCTCCTTCTTTACTATTTCCTGGGAAGCCTCACTGGGACAAGGGCAAACACCCGCAAATTTGGGTACATTTACTGGACGAAGTACATAACAATACACGCATACATATAATAATGATGAATCCTATACTCTGTACTATTATAATCAGGTTGCACTCCAACACCATCAGAACTCTATCCTCAGTTTGCTAAGCGGTATCCTATCTCTTGGTATTACCTAATATTATCAACCTCCTCAAGTAGATTAAGTCTTACAATATAATGTTACACTACCATCAAGAGAATGTATACATATATATATACCTATAAACACATATAAGGCAAATCAGCATTTGAAAGCAATAACATACATATATATATATATCAGTATAAATGATCCGTGCCACACAACGAATCAATCGACCATTCTATCAGTCATAGAATACATATATATCTATAGGTACGCCTGCCTACGTCTGTAGCTCTAAACTTCAATATACACTTCTTGGCACATAAATGGCAAACGATCACTCACCTCTCACTGCGTCGTTCACGCTAATGACAAATACTCTCACCTCCATACAAGTGATCAGTTAGAACTATTTCACTACCCTGACAACTTCAGGTTCCTCAGGGCTTAAACACCAGGATCCTCTGCAGCTCCTCCAGGCTGCTACCATGAAGATTCCTTGAACAACTATGGTGCTTCCCTAATCCTATTAGGATCATCCACAGCTCTCCTGGCTGCTGCACCATAAGTTTCCTCGAATAACTGTGGCACTTCACCACCTCTGCAGAAGCACGTGACACTCCTCCTCACTGCTTCTTCATAGCTCGGGGTCCTCTCCTCCCCTGCCTTGGAGTCTCATCAACAACTCCCTCTGTGCTGGCTTCCAAGTCCTCAGCAACTTCTTCCCCAAAGACAAACCTGCAACCCATTTGCACTCCAATAAATTGTTTCCCTTTTTAACACATAAACAAATTAATCATACAACATCTTTGTCTCCAACCTCTATCTGTCTTCTACATTTAATGAGAGTGGACTCCCCCGTGGGCGAGTCCATGCGCCACCTCGCTGGGCGAGCCTCACTCACGCTGGGAGGGGCCTCCTCCCTCAGGAGCCGGGCTCCTTCAGTTGCCCGCCAGCGCTCAGAGAAGACGGACGTCGCTCCGCGCTCCTCCCACTTCACTCTCTTATTTTAGGCTTTCTGCCATACCAAAACATTTCTAACTTGAAAATAAACATCGCTACTGTCGCTGGGCACACGACCAACTACAAGCAAACACTATGAACTGGCTTAAATCGGGCTTACCACAGATTATCTGGTCGAGGGCGCTTCTCCCTCTGACAACGTCTGACCAGTGCGCTTGTCACAGCCCACAAAACTGTCACTGGGCGGCTTAATACTCTCTCCTCGCCGTCTAGGACTTGAGACCACAACGTCTTCAGCTCGATTCAACAGCTGGAACGTCTGCACCTTCTCTTCTCTTGGAGATAATATCACTAGGGGTTCCCTCCTGGCGGGAGCTCGTCAAAGCGCGGATCCTCCCCTGCGATGTCTGGCCTCAAGTGAGGTCATCGCCCTCCGCAAGCGAGCCTCACGCCTCCAGTAACTTGTCCACATCTCCTAACAAGTCATTTATCTGTTTTCTAGTTCATTGCCCATAATCTCAAACTTTTATATAAATTCAACACACTATTTTACATCTATGTTATCGCCTCTATAATTCCTGGACCTTCCAGTCAGGTCAGGCTTGCTGAATAACTCTCAAAGGGTGAGACTCGTTTCTCCTGCAGGCTGAGATCATAACACTGCTCTCTGAAAGTCTGGAGTTCCTGTAGTTTTTCCATGCTCTGGCACCTAATTTGTTTTCTTTCTTTCATGCCTGACTAAATCGTGGGGTCCGCTTGGGTAACAGAACACCATCATGTTTTGTATTGTCCTCTCTCTGAGTTCTGTTTCCTGTAGTATTCTCATTATGAATTTTATCGTCTGTTTTTAGTTTTTATTTGAAATGCTAGTATTTTGTTTTAATCCATCCTCCTGGTTTAGATAGTACGTTTTAACTATGTACATATAACATTGTACTTATATTGACGTTTCAAACCTTTATATAGTAAAATTTGGTACTATTCACTTAATAGAGCTCTAAAAATAAATTAGCTATAAACCAAAACTTATATATTCCTAGGACTAGTGTAGCACGTAAATTTTCTTTGTCAGGTCTCAAATTCCAAATAATGGGCTTTATTGAATGGTTATGGTTTATTAGAAACATATACACAAAACCTTTTCATAGTGATCCAAGTTTAATAGTACAAATTCTACTCTTTTATTGTCCATTTTGTCAATATATGTACGATGGTCCACATCGTAAGTTTATGAACAATCTAAACAGGATAATTTTTTTATTTGTGTTACCTTCCTTGAGTAGATTATTCCTACTACCACTAGAATCTTATATGTCAATATACAGTGATTTAAATTCTCTTGGGGATGTCATTTTCATTACCCCTATTTCTAACTCACTCAGGTAGAGTATCATGTCATCTTTCTTGTTCGTCATTGTGTTTCATTCTTGAGGGAATTGTAAAAATTCTCATTGTAACATAAATAGTTTACCTCCTCATGTATATATATGACCTTACTTGTTTCATTGTTCTCTCTGTATATATTTCCATGAATAAAAGCCAGGATTCATTATTATAGAAACAGAAACTACCATTTCTATTACACTAATAGTAGCCACATTCATTCTGTTATACTTGGCAATTTCTCAAAGTTCTTGTATATTAATGTTACTCTCGTGTACGGTTGCAATATATAAATGCTTTGAGATGCTCCGTGGCCATCCAAAAGCATGGAATTTAAAGTTACCAATTTGTTTTTGTAAGGAACAACGGACCAGTCAAAATCTAACTTAAGAACATGTAATAACACTTATTTCATATATAAAACTTTATGTATGGTTAAGCTCTGTTATAAGCCACAATAAACATGAAAAAATGACAACTTTTGAGCAATTAAATTAGAGTCTAGATTCTTTCTTAAGTGAAATATTTTGCTAAAATCTTGATATGTATGACAAACATTTTTATTAATTTTCCAGTAATATTCTTTTGCAGTATTAAATCTAAGCGTGTCAGGTAATATCTATCCACGTATAATAATTTTGTTTAAAAATCTCACCTGAAAACATCAAGATGAATGTTGTTTGTACAGAATATAATGTTTACGTTTTGGATACACAACTTCTGGATTTGTTTCCTTGATAACTGTTACCTTAAGCATAAGTCTATTCACCAACACTTTAAAAATTAATGGATATGTGAATTGATGACGCCCATTCATGTATTTAAAAATAAGTCAATAACCAATTAATTCTCCCTTGTTCGTGAATATTATTGTAGATGTAATTAATATTAATTAAAATATTAAAATTTAATATAAAAATAATATATTCCTAATTTGTAAATATAATTGTTATTATACAAATGACAAGTAATCATAACGACACTACAAAATTATATTAGGAGGATCGTATTAAAGTCATTATATAGATATATTTCTTTACTGAACAATGCCACTCGCATCAGACCATCATTGATCTTGATACAACCATTAAATGTTTAATTCAGCTGCTGGATGTCTTTATGGTAGTATTCCTGGCGACGAGAACTATCTTTGCATTGGTTTTTCATGAGACAGAACATAGCATAAGCCTAGTATTATTAAAAAATATATTTGCAGTTGGTCCACCTTTTGACTTGGTTTCTCATATGTATAAATGCTGACATTTGGATCAGGAGAACTTTAGTAAATGTGGTGGCTATAAAAGTTTAGTGGTCGGTAACCATAATTAGAGTAGAAAGGGTAGGATGGTTCCGACTCTGGCTCGGCCGATCTCTTGTAGAAATGACGGATATAATGTGTTGTGGGCCGTAGGAGTAAATTGGGTATGTTGGTTCAGGCTCTGGCTCGGCAGACCTCTTGTAGTAATGGCGACCATAACTGAGTTGTGGGTCGTAGGAGTAAATTGGGTATGTTGGTTCAGGTTCTGGCTCGGCAGACCTCTTTCCATTGTAGTAACGGTGAATGTATTTAGGGTAAGCACTACCGTAATTGCTCGTCACGTAACTGGGCTCCGCATCTCGCTTCTCAATTTCAGAAGCGCAAACGGCAGCTGCCAGGATCACAAACACCTATACATAAAAAAAATAATCTTAGTGTCATGATATTTAGAAGTAAAGAATTTTTCTTTTTGTACTGTAAGATTCCTACAAATTACCAAATGATATGCCTAATTTTAATATAATATAATATTTTGATTGTAAATTCATGTAAGTGAAGTAAATCGTTGGCGCTACTCACCAAGAGCTTCATGGTTGATAGTTGATCGGCTGTGGCCACAGCTGAGCGAGTGTGTCTTGCAGCAGTGACACCAGGGCTTTTATATGAGAGAGAGGCAGATATCCTTGGGTTTCCCCTCAATTTTATGATGACGTTCCAATGAGAAAGCTGTAGATATAATTGTATCTTCTTTATTTAATTCTAAATATTAGAATGTTAATCCATTGCATATTGTACGAATTGTCTTTCGTTTAGGTTAATAGTTACAATTGATTTTAGTTAAATTGAAAATATTTTATATGCATGCACATGTTTTATATTCGCTAGGAGTATGTCCTTTCATGATTCCATGTTAATACAACTTTAATTTGTCATTGGAACAGACATGTTCATCATAGGCTGTTTTTCGCTCATTTTTTCGGAGTTGCATTCTGTAGAAGATAAGTAGTTCGACCTTAAGGAGGGATTTCGATGTAAGCCAATATTATATTGTACACAATCTGCCTGTCCCTGACAAACAAATTATAATTATTATCATAATAAATGCTCATTTGAGTGCCAACCAGAGTTTTGGAACTTAACAAAAATGATTACTAAGATTTTCTCATGAGTGTGAATTAGAGTGTGAGGATATTAAATTTAAGCATTGTTTTCTAGAAATGTTGTAAATTCATGAGCTTCTTTCAAGTGCAGAGCGTGTTAGTGTGACCCTCACGTATCAACACGGAAGATTTCCCTGTTGCCTTGGAGATAAATTTAACTCAGATGACTTGGAGCTCATATGTCGAAAGGAATGTAAACTTGTATTGAGTAGTTATAAGGTGCTTTGTTATATAACTCTATATCTTTGTGGATTGATACCTGATATATTCCTAATTTAGAGCACCCGGATGTATTATACTTACCTGCGAAATTATAGGTAAGATTTTGGAGATCTTATTGGGTGAACTCTGCAATAGTATATTTGCTGGAATTGAAAAATCTTACCTAGACAAAATATATGCGCGTATATTCCGGGACACTTACTATATTTATGTGTGTAGTTACCTAATTGTACTCTTCTAATTG
>WNGS01001249.1:66129-79557 GCA_020271785.1 Procambarus virginalis | reverse complement strand
AAAATTTGGTACTATTCACTTAATAGAGCTTAAAAATAAATTAGCTATAAACCAAAACTTATATATTCTAGGACTAGTGTGTTACCTTCCTTGAGTAGATTATTCCTACTACCACTAGAATCTTATATGTCAATATACAGTGATTTAAATTCTCTGGGGATGTCATTTTCATTACCCCTATTTCTAACTCACTCAGGTAGAGTATATGTCATCTTTCTTGTTCGTCATTGTCTTTCATTCTGAGGGAATTGTAAAAAATTCTCATTGTAACATAAATAGTTTACCTCCTCATGTATATATATGACCTTACTTGTTTCATTGTTCTCTCTGTATATATTTCCATGATAAAAGCCAGGATTCATTATTATAGAAACAGAAACTACCATTTCTATTACAAATAGTAGCCACATTCATTCTGTATACTTGGCAATTTCTCAAAGTTCTTGTATATTAATGTTACTCTCGTGTACGGTTGCAATATATAAATGCTTTGAGATGCTCCGTGGCCATCCAAAAGCATGGAATTTAAAGTTACCAATTTGTTTTTGTAAGGAACAACGACCAGTCAAAATCTAACTTAAGAACATGTAATAACACTTATTTCATATATAAAAACTTTATGTATGGTTAAGCTCTGTTATAAGCCACAATAAACATGAAAAAATGACAACTTTGAGCAATTAAATTAGAGTCTAGATTCTTTCTTAAGTGAAATATTTTGCTAAAATCTTGATATGTGTGACAAACATTTTTATTAATTTTCCAGTAATATTCTTTTGCAGTATTAAATCTAAGCGTGTCAGGTAATATCTGTCCACCTATAATAATTTTGTTTTAAAAATCTCACCTGAAAACATCAAGATGAATGTTGTTTGTACAGAATATAATGTTTACGTTTTGGATACACAACTTCTGGATTTGTTTCCTTGATAACTGTTACCTTAAGCATAAGTCTATTCACCAACACTTTAAAAATTAATGGATATTGTGAATTGATGACGCCCATTCATGTATTTAAAAATAAGTCAATAACCAATTAATTCTCCCTTGTTCGTGAATATTATTGTAGATGTAATTAATATTAATTAAAATATTAAAATTTAATATAAAAATAATATATTCCTAATTTGAAATATAATTGTTATTATACAAATGACAAGTAATCATAACGACACTACAAAATTATATTAAGAGGATCGTATTAAAGTCATTATATAGATATATTTCTTTACTGAACAATGCCACTCGCATCAGACCATCATTGATCTTGATACAACCATTAAATGTTTAATTCAGCTGCTGGATGTCTTTATGGTAGTATTCCTGGCGACGAGAACTATCTTTGCATTGGTTTTTCATGAGACAGAACATAGCATAAGCCTAGTATTATTAAAAAATATATTTTGCAGTTGGTCCACCTTTTGACTTGGTTTCTCATATGTATAAATGCTGACATTTGGATCAGGAGAACTTTAGTAAATGTGGTGGCTATAAAAGTTTAGTGGTCGGTAACCATAATTAGAGTAGAAAGGGTAGGATGGTTCCGACTCTGGCTCGGCCGATCTCTTGTAGAAATGACGGATATAAGTGTTTTGTGGGCCGTAGGAGTAAATTGGGTATGTTGGTTCAGGCTCTGGCTCGGCAGACCTCTTGTAGTAATGGCGACCATATCTGAGTTGTGGGTCGTAGGAGTAAATTGGGTATGTTGGTTCAGGTTCTGGCTCGGCAGACCTCTTTCCATTGTAGTAACGGTGAATGTATTTAGGGTAAGCACTACCGTAATTGCTCGTCACGTAACTGGGCTCCGCATCTCGCTTCTCAATTTCAGAAGCGCAAACGGCAGCTGCCAGGATCACAAACACCTATACATAAAAAAAAATAATCTTAGTGTCATGATATTTAGAAGTAAAGAATTTTTCTTTTTGTACATGTAAGATTCCTACAAATTACCAAATGATATGCCTAATTTTAATATAATATAATATTTTGATTGTAAATTCATGTAAGTGAAGTAAATCGTTGGCGCTACTCACCAAGAGCTTCATGGTTGATAGTTGATCGGCTGTGGCCACAGCTGAGCGAGTGTGTCTTGCAGCAGTGACACCAGGGCTTTTATATGAGAGAGAGGCAGATATCCTTGGGTTTCCCCTCAATTTTATGATGACGTTCCAATGAGAAAGCTGTAGTTATAATTGTATCTTCTTTATTTAATTCTAAATATTGGAGTGTTAATCCAATTGCACATTGTACGAATTGTCTTTCGTTTAGGTTAATAGTTACAATTGATTTTAGTTAAATTGAAAATATTTTATATGCATGCACATGTTTTATATCTCGCTAGGAGTATGTCCCTTTCATGATTCCATGTTAATACAACTTTAATTTGTCACTGGAACAGACATGTTCATCATGGGCTGTTTTTCGCTCATTTTTTCGGAGTTGCATTCTGTAGTAGATAAGTAGTTCGACCTTAAGGAGGGATTTCGATGTAAGCCAATATTATATTTGTACACAATCTGCCTGTCCCTGACGAAACAAATTATAATTATTATCATAATAAATGCTCATTTGAGTGCCAACCAGAGTTTTGGAACTTAACAAAAATGATTACTAAGGTTTTCTCAATGAGTGTGAATTAGAGTGTGAGGATATTAAATTTAAGCATTGTTTTCTAGAAATGTTGTAAATTCATGAGCTTCTTTCAAGTGCAGAGCGTGTTAGTGTGACCCTCACGTATCAACACGGAAGATTTCCCTGTTGCCTTGGAGATAAATTTAACTCAGATGACTTGAAGCTCATATGTCGAAAGGAATGTAAACTTGTATTGAGTAGTTATAAGGTGCTTTGTTATATAACTCTATATCTTTGTGGATTGATACCTGATATATTCCGGATTTAGAGCACCCGGATGTATTATACTTGCCTGCGAAATTATAGGTAAGATGTTTGGAGATCTTATTTGGTTGAACTCTGCAATAGTATATTTGCTGGAATTGAAATATCTTACCTAGACAAAATATATATGCGCGTTTTATATTCCGGGACACTTACTATATTTATGTGTGTACTCACCTAATTGTACTCACCTAATTGTGCTTGCGAGGGTTGAGCTTTGGGTCTTTGGTCCCGCCTCTCAACTGTCAATCAACTGGTGTACAGATTCCTGAGCCTACTGGGCTCTATCATATCTGCATTTGATGTGTGTGTGTGTGTGTGTGTGTGTGTGTGTGTGTGTTGTGTGTGTGTGTGTGTGTGTGTGTGTGTGTGTGTGTGTGTGTGTGTGTGTGTGTGTGTGTGTGTGTGTGTGTGTGTGTGTGTGTGTGTGTGTGTGTGTGTGCTCGTCACACACGTAGTCACACACATCATAGTAGCCTCTTTCTCACAAACTTAGTCGTCCTCCTGTATGGTTAACTACCTATTTCATTTCAGACACTTTTCTAAACTTTTAAGTGCTTTATTGCGTAGACCTCTTAGAATCTACTGATGTTTTACTCACACACCTTATAATTCTATGTGAACGTGTCAGTCATCTCATCAGTTTCTTCACTGTTGTTTTTCCCATGATGTAACTGTGAAGTAGCTACGGTTGGAAATATATTGCATTTAACATGACGTTTTAAAATCTCCTCCAATCTTCCCACAATAAGGCACTAATAACCAGCCCTCTGGTACTTTCTCCTGCTCTCTGAAAGTCTGGAGTTCCTGTAGTTTTTCCATGCTCTGGCACCTAATTTGTTTTCTTTCTTTCATGCCTGACTAAATCGTGGGGTCCGCTTGGGTAACAGAACACCATCATGTTTTGTATTGTCCTCTCTCTGAGTTCTGTTTCCTGTAGTATTCTCATTATGAATTTTATCGTCTGTTTTTAGTTTTTATTTGAAATGCTAGTATTTTGTTTTAATCCATCCTCCTGGTTTAGATAGTACGTTTTAACTATGTACATATAACATTGTACTTATATTGACGTTTCAAACCTTTATATAGTAAAATTTGGTACTATTCACTTAATAGAGCTCTAAAAATAAATTAGCTATAAACCAAAACTTATATATTCCTAGGACTAGTGTAGCACGTAAATTTTCTTTGTCAGGTCTCAAATTCCAAATAATGGGCTTTATTGAATGGTTAGGGTTTATTAGAAACATATACACAAAACCTTTTCATAGTGATCCAAGTTTAATAGTACAAATTCTACTCTTTTATTGTCCATTTTGTCAATATATGTACGATGGTCCACATCGTAAGTATATGAACAATCTAAACAGGATAATTTTTTTATTTGTGTTACCTTCCTTGAGTAGATTATTCCTACTACCACTAGAATCTTATATGTCAATATACAGTGATTTAAATTCTCTTGGGGATGTCATTTTCATTACCCCTATTTCTAACTCACTCAGGTAGAGTATCATGTCATCTTTCTTGTTCGTCATTGTCTTTCATTCTTGAGGGAATTGTAAAAATTCTCATTGTAACATAAATAGTTTACCTCCTCATGTATATATATGACCTTACTTGTTTCATTGTTCTCTCTGTATATATTTCCATGAATAAAAGCCAGGATTAATTATTATAGAAACAGAAACTACCATTTCTATTACACTAATAGTAGCCACATTCATTCTGTTATACTTGGCAATTTCTCAAAGTTCTTGTATATTAATGTTACTCTCGTGTACGGTTGCAATATATAAATGCTTTGAGATGCTCCGTGGCCATCCAAAAGCATGGAATTTAAAGTTACCAATTTGTTTTTGTAAGGAACAACGGACCAGTCAAAATCTAACTTAAGAACATGTAATAACACTTATTTCATATATAAAACTTTATTTATGGTTAAGCTCTGTTATAAGCCACAATAAACATGAAAAAATGACAACTTTTGAGCCATTAAATTAGAGTCTAGATTCTTTCTTAAGTGAAATGTTTTGCTAAAATCTTGATATGTGTGACAAACATTTTTATTAATTTTCCAGTAATATTCTTTTGCAGTATTAAATCTAAGCGTGTCAGGTAATATCTGTCCACGTATAATAATTTTGTTTTAAAAATCTCACCTGAAAACATCAAGATGAATGTTGTTTGTACAGAATATAATGTTTACGTTTTGGATACACAACTTCTGGATTTGTTTCCTTGATAACTGTTACCTTAAGCATAAGTCTATTCACCAACACTTTAAAAATTAATGGATATTGTGAATTGATGACGCCCATTCATGTATTTAAAAATAAGTCAATAACCAATTAATTCTCCCTTGTTCGTGAATATTATTGTAGATGTAATTAATATTAATTAAAATATTAAAATTTAATATAAAAATAATATATTCCTAATTTGTAAATATAATTGTTATTATACAAATGACAAGTAATCATAACGACACTACAAAATTATATTAGGAGGATCGTATTAAAGTCATTATATAGATATATTTCTTTACTGAACAATGCCACTCGCATCAGACCATCATTGATCTTGATACAACCATTAAATGTTTAATTCAGCTGCTGGATGTCTTTATGGTAGTATTCCTGGCGACGAGAACTATCTTTGCATTGGTTTTTCATGAGACAGAACATAGCATAAGCCTAGTATTATTAAAAAATATATTTTGCAGTTGGTCCACCTTTTGACTTGGTTTCTCATATGTATAAATGCTGACATTTGGATCAGGAGAACTTTAGTAAATGTGGTGGCTATAAAAGTTTAGTGGTCGGTAACCATAATTAGAGTAGAAAGGGTAGGATGGTTCCGACTCTGGCTCGGCCGATCTCTTGTAGAAATGACGGATATAAGTGTGTTGTGGGCCGTAGGAGTAAATTGGGTATGTTGGTTCAGGCTCTGGTTCGGCAGACCTCTTGTAGTAATGGCGACCATAACTGAGTTGTGGGTCGTAGGAGTAAATTGGGTATGTAGGTTCAGGTTCTGGCTCGGCAGACCTCTTTCCATTGTAGTAACGGTGAATGTATTTAGGGTAAGCACTACCGTAATTGCTCGTCACGTAACTGGGCTCCGCATCTCGCTTCTCAATTTCAGAAGCGCAAACGGCAGCTGCCAGGATCACAAACACCTATACATAAAAAAAATAATCTTAGTGTCATGATATTTAGAAGTAAAGAATTTTTCTTTTTGTACTAGTAAGATTCCTACAAATTACCAAATGATATGCCTAATTTTAATATAATATAATATTTTGATTGTAAATTCATGTAAGTGAAGTAAATCGTTGACGCTACTCACCAAGAGCTTCATGGTTGATAGTTGATCGGCTGTGGCCACAGCTGAGCGAGTGTGTCTTGCAGCAGTGACACCAGGGCTTTTATATGAGAGAGAGGCAGATATCCTTGGGTTTCCCCTCAATTTTATGATGGCGTTCCAATGAGAAAGCTGTAGATATAATTGTATCTTCTTTATTTAATTCTAAATATTAGAATGTTAATCCAATTGCATATTGTACAAATTGTCTTTCGTTTAGGTTAATAGTTACAATTGATTTTAGTTAAATTGAAAATATTTTGTATGCATGCACATATTTTATATTTCGCTAGGAGTATGTCCCTTTCATGATTCCATGTTAATACAACTTTAATTTGTCATTGGAACAGACATGTTCATCATGGGCTGTTTTTCGCTCATTTTTTCGGAGTTGCATTCTGTAGAAGATAAGTAGTTCGACCTTTAGGAGGGATTTCGATGTAAGCCAATATTATATTTGTACACAATCTGCCTGTCCCTGACGAAACAAATTATAATTATTATCATAATAAATGCTCATTTGAGTGCCAACCAGAGTTTTGGAACTTAACAAAAATGATTACTAAGATTTTCTCAATGAGTGTGAATTAGAGTGCGAGGATATTAAATTTAAGCATTGTTTTCTAGAAATGTTGTAAATTCATGAGCTTCTTTCAAGTGCAGAGCGTGTTAGTGTGACCCTCACGTATCAACACGGAAGATTTCCCTGTTGCTTTGGAGATAAATTTAACTCAGATGACTTGGAGCTCATATGTCGAAAGGAATGTAAACTTGTATTGAGTAGTTATAAGGTGCTTTGTTATATAACTCTATATCTTTGTGGATTGATACCTGATATATTCCTAATTTAGAGCACCCGGATGTATTATACTTACCTGCGAAATTATAGGTAAGATTTTTGGAGATCTTATTTGGTTGAACTCTGCAATAGTATATTTGCTGGAATTGAAAAATCTTACCTAGACAAAATATATATGCGCGTTTTATATTCCGGGACACTTACTATATTTATGTGTGTACTTACCTAATTGTACTCTTCTAATTGTGCTTGTGAGGGTTGAGCTTTGGCTCTTTGGTCCCGCCTCTCAACTGTCAATCAACTGGTGTACAGATTCCTGAGCCTACTGGGCTCTATCATATCTGCATTTGATGTGTATTCACTTAGTTGTATTCACTTAGTTGTATTTTACGGGGGTTGAGCTTTGTTCTTTCGGCCCGCCTCTCAACTGTCAATCAACTGTTTACTAACTACTTTTTTTTTTCCCCACACTACACACACACACACACACCCAGGAAGCAGCCCGTGACAGCTGACTAACTCCCAGGTACCTATTTACTGCTAGGTAACAGGGGCATTCAGGGTGAAAGAAACTTTGCCCATTTGTTTCTGCCGGGTGCGGGAATCGAACCCGCGCCACAGAATTACGAATCCTGCACGCTATCCACCAGGCTACCTGGCCCCCTGTGTGTGTGTGTGTGTGTGTGTGTGTGTGTGTGTGTTTGTGTGTGTGTGTGTGTGTGTGTGTGTGTGTGTGTGTGTGTGTGTGTGTGTGTGTGTGTGTGTGTGTGTGTGTGTGTGTGTGTGTGTGTGTGTGTGTGTGTGTGTGTGTGTGTGTGCTCGTCACACACGTAGTCACACACATCATAGTAGCCTCTTTCTCACAAACTTAGTCGTCCTCCTGTATGGTTAACTACCTATTTCATTTCAGACACTTTTCTAAACTTTTAAGTGCTTTATTGCGTAGACCTCTTAGAATCTACTGATGTTTTACTCACACACCTTATAATTCTATGTGAACGTGTCAGTCAACTCATGAGTTTCTTCACTGTTGTTTTTCCCATGATGTAACTGTGAAGTAACTACGGTTGGAAATATATTGCATTTAACATGACGTTTTAAAATCTCCTCCAATCTTCCCACAATGATGCACTAATAACCAGCCCTCTGGTACTTTCTCCTGCTCTCTGAAAGTCTGGAGTTCCTGTAGTTTTTCCATGCTCTGGCACCTAATTTGTTTTCTTTCTTTCATGCCTGACTAAATCGTGGGGTCCGCTTGGGTAACAGAACACCATCATGTTTTGTATTGTCCTCTCTCTGAGTTCTGTTTCCTGTAGTATTCTCATTATGAATTTTATCGTCTGTTTTTAGTTTTTATTTGAAATGCTAGTATTTTGTTTTAATCCATCCTCCTGGTTTAGATAGTACGTTTATAACTATGTACATATAACATTGTACTTATATTGACGTTTCAAACCTTTATATAGTAAAATTTGGTACTATTCACTTAATAGAGCTCTAAAAATAAATTAGCTATAAACCAAAACTTATATATTCCTAGGACTAGTGTAGCACGTAAATTTTCTTTGTCAGGTCTCAAATTCCAAATAATGGGCTTTATTGAATGGTTAGGGTTTATTAGAAACATATACACAAAATCTTTTCATAGTGATCCAAGTTTAATAGTACAAATTCTACTCTTTTATTGTCCATTTTGTCAATATATGTACGATGGTCCACATCGTAAGTATATGAACAATCTAAACAGGATAAGTTTTTTATTTGTGTTACCTTCCTTGAGTAGATTATTCCTACTACCACGAGAATCTTATATGTCAATATACAGTGATTTAAATTCTCTTGGGGATGTCATTTTCATTACCCCTATTTCTAACTCACTCAGGTAGAGTATCATGTCATCTTTCTTGTTCGTCATTGTGTTTCATTCTTGAGGGAATTGTAAAAATTCTCATTGTAACATAAATAGTTTACCTCCTCATGTATATATATGACCTTACTTGTTTCATTGTTCTCTCTGTATATATTTCCATGAATAAAAGCCAGGATTCATTATTATAGAAACAAAAACTACCATTTCTATTACACTAATAGTAGCCATATTCATTCTGTTATACTTGGCAATTTCTCAAAGTTCTTGTATATTAATGTTACTCCCGTGTACGGTTGCAATATATAAATGCTTTGAGATGCTCCATGGCCATCCAAAAGCATGGAATTTAAAGTTACCAATTTGTTTTTGTAAGGAACAACGGACCAGTCAAAATCTAACTTAAGAACATGTAATAACACTTATTTCACATATAAAACTATATGTATGGTTAAGCTCTGTTATAAGCCACAATAAACATGAAAAAATGACAACTTTTGAGCCATTAAATTAGAGTCTAGATTCTTTCTTAAGTGAAATATTTTGCTGAAATCTTGATATGTGTGACAAACATTTTTATTAATTTTCCAGTAATATTCTTTTGCAGTATTAAATCTAAGCGTGTCAGGTAATATCTGTCCACCTATAATAATTGTGTTTTAAAAATCTCACCTGAAAACATCAAGATGAATGTTGTTTGTACAGAATATAATGTTTACGTTTTGGATACACAACTTCTGGATTTGTTTCCTTGATAACTGTTACCTTAAGCATAAGTCTATTCACCAACACTTTAAAAATTAATGGATATTGTGAATTGATGACGCCCATTCATGTATTTAAAAATAAGTCAATAACCAATTAATTCTCCCTTGTTCGTGAATATTATTGTAGATGTAATTAATATTAATTAAAATATTAAAATTTAATATAAAAATAATATATTCCTAATTTGTAAATATAATTGTTATTATACAAATGACAAGTAATCATAACGACACTACAAAATTATATTAAGAGGATCGTATTAAAGTCATTATATAGATATATTTCTTTACTGAACAATGCCACTCGCATCAGACCATCATTGATCTTGATACAACCATTAAATGTTTAATTCAGCTGCTGGATGTCTTTATGGTAGTATTCCTGGCGACGAGAACTATCTTTGCATTGGTTTTTCATGAGACAGAACATAGCATAAGCTTAGTATTATTAAAAAATATATTTTGCAGTTGGTCCACCTTTTGACTTGGTTTCTCATATGTATAAATGCTGACATTTGGATCAGGAGAACTTTAGTAAATGTGGTGGCTATAAAAGTTTAGTGGTCGGTAACCATAATTAGAGTAGAAAGGGTAGGATGGTTCCGACTCTGGCTCGGCCGATCTCTTGTAGAAATGACGGATATAAGTGTGTTGTGGGCCGTAGGAGTAAATTGGGTATGTTGGTTCAGGCTCTGGTTCGGCAGACCTCTTGTAGTAATGGCGACCATAACTGAGTTGTGGGTCGTAGGAGTAAATTGGGTATGTAGGTTCAGGTTCTGGCTCGGCAGACCTCTTCCATTGTAGTAACGGTGAATGTATTTAGGGTAAGCACTACCGTAATTGCTCGTCACGTAACTGGGCTCGCATCTCGCTTCTCAATTTCAGAAGCGCAAACGGCAGCTGCCAGGATCACAAACACCTATACATAAAAAAAATAATCTTAGTGTCATGATATTTAGAGTAAAGAATTTTTCTTTTGTACTGTAAGATTCCTACAAATTACCAAATGATATGCCTAATTTAATATAATATAATATTTTGATTGTAAATTCATGTAAGTGAAGTAATCGTTGACGCTACTCACCAAGAGCTTCATGGTTGATAGTTGATCGGCTGTGGCCACAGCTGAGCGAGTGTGTCTTGCAGCAGTGACACCAGGGCTTTTATATGAGAGAGAGGCAGATATCCTTGGGTTTCCCCTCAATTTTATGATGGCGTTCCAATGAGAAAGCTGTAGATATAATTGTATCTTCTTATTTAATTCTAAATATTAGAATGTTAATCCAATTGCATATTGTACAAATTGTCTTTCGTTTAGGTTAATAGTTACAATTGATTTTAGTAAATTGAAAATATTTTGTATGCATGCACATATTTTATATTTCGCTAGGAGTATGTCCCTTCATGATTCCATGTTAATACAACTTTAATTTGTCATTGGAACAGACATGTTCATCATGGGCTGTTTTTCGGTCATTTTTTCGGAGTTGCATTCTGTAGAAGATAAGTAGTTCGACCTTAAGGAGGGATTTCGATGTAAGCCAATATTATATTTGTACACAATCTGCCTGTCCTGACGAAACAAATTATAATTATATCATAATAAATGCTCATTGAGTGCCAACCAGAGTTTTGGAACTTAACAAAAATGATTACTAAGATTTTCTCAATGAGTGTGAATTAGAGTGCGAGGATATTAAAATTAAGCATTGTTTTCTAGAATGTTGTAAATTCATGAGCTTCTTTCAAGTGCAGAGCGTGTTAGTGTGACCCTCACGTATCAACACGGAAGATTCCCTGTTGCTTGGAGAAATTTAACTCAGATGACTTGGAGCTCATATGTCGAAAGGAATGTAAACTTGTATTGAGTAGTTATAAGGTGCTTTGTTATATAACTCTATATCTTCGTGCACAAAGCCTATCTCTCTTAATCCTGGATGTGACTGAGATGTTGGTATACTCCAGAATGCCCACTTAACCAGGAACACTGTTAAAATACGTAGGCCGCCGTATGTCCAGGCAGGAAGTAGATACAGGAGTTAGCATACTTGCCACCATAGGGTCAGTGAGTACATGGCCTGGTGGAGAGTGTGAGAGGGGAGGCGCCAGCACGTCTGACCTCTGGGTCAACAACCGGCGCGATCGGAATAACAGCTATGACGTGTTCATGACGTCACTCCTGCTACTGCTCATCGAACGAGCTAATATGATTGGTTCCCGCTCATTTGCTGCAATGCTATTGGTCAAATTGTAACTTCTTTTGTGTTGTGTGCCACGAGATGCCCGGCACCCTTGCAACTCATTCACGTGAGAGAGACCATACCCAGAGGACGTGTTTTCTGTTCTACCGGCCAATAGACTGATCACCGTCTATCCCTCACCGTCAAGTTAACTCAGCGTCTTTGCGATATACCACACACTCGCCAGAATCACGAGTGGGAATATATTGTTTAGAAGCCTAAAGTGACAAATCTCCAGAGCGAAACAGACTGGTATCAGGTAACCCCTGGTGACAAAGATCGTGTGAGTGACCTAGAGTGAACTAAGGCAGTGCCGCCGCCTAAGTAATCTGTGTGTGACTTACCACAGTGTACCTGTACCACAGGGTACAGTGTAGTGCATGGTACTGCCGCCAGCCGCCGCCAGCCGACGCCAGCCGACGCCAGCCGACGCCCTCACTCTGACGTGACGTCACCACCTTAGCACCGCCAGTGCCAGTGTGTGCGCGTGTGTCTGTCTGTTAAGCATAACACACCCCTACTCACGAAATCATCTCAAGATACTGCGAGTACCCTCCGTGTCTACGAGCGAAACCAGCTATCAGGCCCACCTACGAGTGCTTGTATAAACGAGTCTGAGTGAGTGCGTAAGGAAAGGTACCTTATCTGTAAGTACAAGATCTTGTCATTGTTTTATTGTGTCTGTGTTGATCTGAGGGATCAACACAGTTCTCACCTTCTTATACCTGTCGCAGGTTATAGGTGAATCGACGGTGAATGCGTGTTTATCTGTGTGGTATCACAGCATTTCACTCGTCTGTGGATGTGAGCTTCACATACACCACACATTTAGTTATTGTGTGATTATTATTGTGTTTATTGCATATCATCATTACCGAGTATCCGGTTGGAACTCTTGTGATCCCTTTGCATACCGGCAGTTAGGTTGCCGTGTTAATGATTGGCTGTCAACTGTGTTAAGTTAGGTTTTTCTCCACGAGTGGATACGAGTCGATTAGCCAGACGTCAGAGTCTCGCTAATGCAACCATAGCTTTGCTGACGCCAATCGAAAGTAAATCAAGCACCCTGTGTATTAGTGGTTAAGTTAGTAAATAAACTACTGTTAAGCTTTATGCGGTGTTTCCGTTGAACCACTTCTGAATACTGCCAATATTACTCAAGCCTTCAGCTCTAGGTGTCTTCAACACCGAGTTGCCTGTAAGTCACTAAACTATAAATTTGATGAGGACCCTAGGAGTCCCTTAAAGTGTTACATCATTGAGGAGATTCCAACGACCAACGTGGAGCAGGACCAGGTGAGGCTAGTCTGAGAAGAGACCCACAAGGACTCTAACTCGACTTGCTCCCAGGCCCTGTACGGTTGCTCTCGTATTTTCTATTTTGCTAATTCCGACAGCTTCGTGAAGCGTCTGCCACATGTACATTGGCGACGTACGCATTGCAGTCGTGACAGCAAAAAAAAGAAAACCCCCACATATATATATATATATATATAA
>WNGS01001249.1:19151-58869 GCA_020271785.1 Procambarus virginalis | reverse complement strand
ATGAAAAAATGACAACTTTTGAGCAATTAAATAGAGTCTAGATTCTTTCTTAAGTGAAATATTTTGCTAAAATCTTGATATGTGTGACAAACATTTTTATTAATTTTCCAGTAATATTCTTTTGCAGTATTAAATCTAAGCGTGTCAGGTAATATCTGTCCACCTATAATAATTTTGTTTTAAAAATCTCACCTGAAAAACATCAAGCTGAATGTGTTGTTTGTACAGAATATAATGTTTACGTTTTGGATACACAACTTCTGGATTGTTTCCTTGATAACTGTTACCTTAAGCATAAGTCTATTCACCAACACTTTAAAAATTAATGGATATTGTGAATTGATGACGCCCATTCATGTATTTAAAAATAAGTCAATAACCAATTAATTCTCCCTTGTTCGTGAATATTATGTATGTAATTAATATTAATTAAAATATAAAATTTAATATAAAATAATATATTCCTAATTTGTAAAATTAATTGTTATTATACAAATGACAAGTAATCATAACGACACTACAAAATTTATTAGAGGATCGTATTAAAGTCATTACTAGATATATTTCTTTACTGAACAATGCCACTCGCATCAGACCATCATTGATCTTGATACAACCATTAAATGTTTTAATCAGCTGCTGGATGTCTTTATGGTAGTATTCCTGGCGACGAGAACTATCTTTGCATTGGTTTTTCATGAGACAGAACATAGCATAAGCCTAGTATTATTAAAAAATATATTTTGCAGTTGGTCCACCTTTTGACTTGGTTTCTCATATGTATAAATGCTGACATTTGGATCAGGAGACTTTAGTAAATGGGGGCTATAAAAGTTTAGTGGTCGGTAACCATATTAGAGTAGAAAGGGTAGGATGGTTCCGACTCTGGCTCGGCCGATCTCTTGTAGAAATGACGGATATAAGTGTGTTGTGGGCCGTAGGAGTAAATTGGGTATGTTGGTTCAGGCTCTGGCTCGGCAGACCTCTTGTAGTAATGGCGACCATAACTGAGTTGTGGGTCGTAGGAGTAAATGGGTATGTTGGTTCAGGTTCTGGCTCGGCAGACCTCTTTCCATTGTAGTAACGGTGAATGTATTTAGGGTAAGCACTACGTAATGCTCGTCACGTAACTGGGCTCCGCCATCTCGCTTCTCAATTTCAGAAGCGCAAACGGCAGCTGCCAGGATCACAAACACCTATACATAAAAAAAAATAATCTTAGTGTCATGATATTTAGAAGTAAAGAATTTTTCTTTTTGTACATGTAAGATTCCTACAAATTACCAAATGATATGCCTAATTTTAATATAATATAATATTTGATTGTAAATTCATGTAAGTGAAGTAAATCGTTGCGCTACTCACCAAGAGCTTCATGGTTGATAGTTGATCGGCTGTGGCCACAGCTGAGCGAGTGTGTCTGCAGCAGTGACACCAGGGTTTTATACGAGAGAGAGGCAGATATCCTTGGGTTTCCCCTCAATTTATGATGACGTTCCAATGAGAAAGCTGTAGTAGTTATAATTGTATCTTCTTTATTTAATTCTAAATATTGGAGTGTAATCCAATTGCAATTGTACGAATTGTCTTTCGTTTAGGTTAATAGTTACAATTGATTTTAGTTAAATTGAAAATATTTTATATGCATGCACATGTTTTATATTCGCTAGGAGTATGTCCCTTTCATGATTCCATGTTAATACAACTTTATTTGTCACTGGAACAGACATGTTCATCATGGCTGTTTTCGCTCATTTTTTCGGAGTTGCATTCTGTAGTAGATAAGTAGTTCGACCTTAAGGAGGGATTTCGATGTAAGCCAATATTATATTTGTACACAATCTGCCTGTCCCTGACGAAACAAATTATAATTATTATCATAATAAATGCTCATTTGAGTGCCAACCAGAGTTTTGGAACTTAACAAAAATGATTACTAAGGTTTTCTCAATGAGTGTGAATTAGAGTGTGAGGATATTAAATTTAAGCATTGTTTTCTAGAAATGTTGTAATTCATGAGCTTCTTTCAAGTGCAGAGCGTGTTAGTGTGACCCTCACGTATCAACACGGAAGATTTCCCTGTTGCCTGGAGATAAATTTAACTCAGATGATTGAAGCTCATATGTCGAAAGGAATGTAATTGTTTATGAGTAGTTATAAGTGTTGTTGTACTCTATCTATTTGTGGATTGATACCTGATATATTGATTTAGAGCACCCGGATGTATTATACTTGCCTGCGAAATTATAGGTAAGATGTTTGGAGATCTTATTTGTTGAACTCTGCAATAGTATATTTGCTGGAATTGAAATATCTTACTAGACAAAATATATATGCGCGTTTTATATTCGGGACACTACTATATTATGTGTGTATCACCTAATTGTACTCACCAATTGTGTGCGAGGGTGAGCTTTGGGTCTTTGGTCCCGCCTCTCAACTGTCAATCAACTGGTGTACAGATTCCTGAGCCTACTGGGCTCTATCATCTGCATTTGATGTGTTGGTGTTGTGTGTGTGTGTGTGTGTGTGTGTGGTGTGTGGTGTGGGTGTGTGTGTGTGTGTGTGTGTGTGGTGGGGTGTGTGTGTGTGTGTGTGTTGTGTTGTGTGTGGTGTGTGTGTGTGTGTGTGTGTGTGTGTGTGCTCGTCACACACGTAGTCACACACATCATAGTAGCCTCTTTCTCACAAACTTAGTCGTCCTCCTGTATGGTTAACTACCTATTTCATTTCAGACACTTTCTAAACTTTTAAGTGCTTTATTGCGTAGACCTCTTAGAATCTACTGATGTTTTACTCACACACCTTATAATTCTATGTGAACGTGTCAGTCATCTCATCAGTTTCTTCACTGTTGTTTTCCCATGATGTAACTGTGAAGTAACTACGGTTGGAAATATATTGCATTTAACATGACGTTTTAAAATCTCCTCCAATCTTCCCACAATAAGGCACTAATAACCAGCCCTCTGGTACTTTCATAACACTGCTCTCTGAAAGTCTGGAGTTCCTGTAGTTTTTCCATGCTCTGGCACCTAATTTGTTTTCTTTCTTTCATGCCTGACTAAATCGTGGGGTCCGCTTGGGTAACAGAACACCATCATGTTTTGTATTGTCCTCTCTCTGAGTTCTGTTTCCTGTAGTATTCTCATTATGAATTTTATCGTCTGTTTTTAGTTTTTATTTGAAATGCTAGTATTTTGTTTTAATCCATCCTCCTGGTTTAGATAGTACGTTTTAACTATGTACATATAACATTGTACTTATATTGACGTTTCAAACCTTTATATAGTAAAATTTGGTACTATTCACTTAATAGAGCTCTAAAAATAAATTAGCTATAAACCAAAACTTATATATTCCTAGGACTAGTGTAGCACGTAAATTTTCTTTGTCAGGTCTCAAATTCCAAATAATGGGCTTTATTGAATGGTTAGGGTTTATTAGAAACATATACACAAAACCTTTTCATAGTGATCCAAGTTTAATAGTACAAATTCTACTCTTTTATTGTCCATTTTGTCAATATATGTACGATGGTCCACATCGTAAGTTATGAACAATCTAAACAGGATAATTTTTTTATTTGTGTTACCTTCCTTGAGTAGATTATTCCTACTACCACTAGAATCTTATATGTCAATATACAGTGATTTAAATTCTCTTGGGGATGTCATTTTCATTACCCCTATTTCTAACTCACTCAGGTAGAGTATCATGTCATCTTTCTTGTTCGTCATTGTCTTTCATTCTTGAGGGAATTGTAAAAATTCTCATTGTAACATAAATAGTTTACCTCCTCATGTATATATATGACCTTACTTGTTTCATTGTTCTCTCTGTATATATTTCCATGAATAAAAGCCAGGATTCATTATTATAGAAACAGAAACTACCATTTCTATTACACTAATAGTAGCCACATTCATTCTGTTATACTTGGCAATTTCTCAAAGTTCTTGTATATTAATGTTACTCTCGTGTACGGTTGCAATATATAAATGCTTTGAGATGCTCCGTGGCCATCCAAAAGCATGGAATTTAAAGTTACCAATTTGTTTTTGTAAGGAACAACGGACCAGTCAAAATCTAACTTAAGAACATGTAATAACACTTATTTCATATATAAAACTTTATGTATGGTTAAGCTCTGTTATAAGCCACAATAAACATGAAAAAATGACAACTTTTGAGCAATTAAATTAGAGTCTAGATTCTTTCTTAAGTGAAATATTTTGCTAAAATCTTGATATGTGTGACAAACATTTTTATTAATTTTCCAGTAATATTCTTTTGCAGTATTAAATCTAAGCGTGTCAGGTAATATCTGTCCACCTATAATAATTTTGTTTTAAAAATCTCACCTGAAAACATCAAGATGAATGTTGTTTGTACAGAATATAATGTTTACGTTTTGGATACACAACTTCTGGATTTGTTTCCTTGATAACTGTTACCTTAAGCATAAGTCTATTCACCAACACTTTAAAAATTAATGGATATTGTGAATTGATGACGCCCATTCATGTATTTAAAAATAAGTCAATAACCAATTAATTCTCCCTTGTTCGTGAATATTATTGTAGATGTAATTAATATTAATTAAAATATTAAAATTTAATATAAAAATAATATATTCCTAATTTGTAAATATAATTGTTATTATACAAATGACAAGTAATCATAACGACACTACAAAATTATATTAGGAGGATCGTATTAAAGTCATTATATAGATATATTTCTTTACTGAACAATGCCACTCGCATCAGACCATCATTGATCTTGATACAACCATTAAATGTTTAATTCAGCTGCTGGATGTCTTTATGGTAGTATTCCTGGCGACGAGAACTATCTTTGCATTGGTTTTTCATGAGACAGAACATAGCATAAGCTAGTATTATTAAAAAATATTTTGCAGTTGGTCCACCTTTTGACTTGGTTTCTCATATGTATAAATGCTGACATTTGGATCAGGAGAACTTTAGTAAATGTGGTGGCTATAAAAGTTTAGTGGTCGGTAACCATAATTAGAGTAGAAAGGGTAGGATGGTTCCGACTCTGGCTCGGCCGATCTCTTGTAGAAATGACGGATATAAGTGTGTTGTGGGCCGTAGGAGTAAATTGGGTATGTTGGTTCAGGCTCTGGCTCGGCAGACCTCTTGTAGTAATGGCGACCATAACTGAGTTGTGGGTCGTAGGAGTAAATTGGGTATGTTGGTTCAGGTTCTGGCTCGGCAGACCTCTTTCCATTGTAGTAACGGTGAATGTATTTAGGGTAAGCACTACCGTAATTGCTCGTCACGTAACTGGGCTCCGCATCTCGCTTCTCAATTTCAGAAGCGCAAACGGCAGCTGCCAGGATCACAAACACCTATACATAAAAAAAAATAATCTTAGTGTCATGATATTTAGAAGTAAAGAATTTTTCTTTTTGTACATGTAAGATTCCTACAAATTACCAAATGATATGCCTAATTTTAATATAATATAATATTTTGATTGTAAATTCATGTAAGTGAAGTAAATCGTTGGCGCTACTCACCAAGAGCTTCATGGTTGATAGTTGATCGGCTGTGGCCACAGCTGAGCGAGTGTGTCTTGCAGCAGTGACACCAGGGCTTTTATACGAGAGAGAGGCAGATATCCTTGGGTTTCCCCTCAATTTTATGATGACGTTCCAATGAGAAAGCTGTAGTTATAATTGTATCATCTTTATTTAATTCTAAATATTGGAGTGTTAATCCAATTGCACATTGTACGAATTGTCTTTCGTTTAGGTTAATAGTTACAATTGATTTTAGTTAAATTGAAAATATTTTATATGCATGCACATGTTTTATATCTCGCTAGGAGTATGTCCCTTTCATGATTCCATGTTAATACAACTTTAATTTGTCACTGGAACAGACATGTTCATCATGGGCTGTTTTTCGCTCATTTTTTCGGAGTTGCATTCTGTAGTAGATAAGTAGTTCGACCTTAAGGAGGGATTTCGATGTAAGCCAATATTATATTTGTACACAATCTGCCTGTCCCTGACGAAACAAATTATAATTATTATCATAATAAATGCTCATTTGAGTGCCAACCAGAGTTTTGGAACTTAACAAAAATGATTACTAAGGTTTTCTCAATGAGTGTGAATTAGAGTGTGAGGATATTAAATTTAAGCATTGTTTTCTAGAAATGTTGTAAATTCATGAGCTTCTTTCAAGTGCAGAGCGTGTTAGTGTGACCCTCACGTATCAACACGGAAGATTTCCCTGTTGCCTTGGAGATAAATTTAACTCAGATGACTTGAAGCTCATATGTCGAAAGGAATGTAAACTTGTATTGAGTAGTTATAAGGTGCTTTGTTATATAACTCTATATCTTTGTGGATTGATACCTGATATATTCCGGATTTAGAGCACCCGGATGTATTATACTTGCCTGCGAAATTATAGGTAAGATGTTTGGAGATCTTATTTGGTTGAACTCTGCAATAGTATATTTGCTGGAATTGAAATATCTTACCTAGACAAAATATATATGCGCGTTTTATATTCCGGGACACTTACTATATTTATGTGTGTACTCACCTAATTGTACTCACCTAATTGTGCTTGCGAGGGTTGAGCTTTGGGTCTTTGGTCCCGCCTCTCAACTGTCAATCAACTGGTGTACAGATTCCTGAGCCTACTGGGCTCTATCATATCTGCATTTGATGTGTGTGTGTGTGTGTGTGTGTGTGTGTGTGTGTGTGTGTGTGTGTGTGTGTGTGTGTGTGTGTGTGTGTGTGTGTGTGTGTGTGTGTGTGTGTGTGCTCGTCACACACGTAGTCACACACATCATAGTAGCCTCTTTCTCACAAACTTAGTCGTCCTCCTGTATGGTTAACTACCTATTTCATTTCAGACACTTTTCTAAACTTTTAAGTGCTTTATTGCGTAGACCTCTTAGAATCTACTGATGTTTTACTCACACACCTTATAATTCTATGTGAACGTGTCAGTCATCTCATCAGTTTCTTCACTGTTGTTTTTCCCATGATGTAACTGTGAAGTAGCTACGGTTGGAAATATATTGCATTTAACATGACGTTTTAAAATCTCCTCCAATCTTCCCACAATAAGGCACTAATAACCAGCCCTCTGGTACTTTCTCCTGCTCTCTGAAAGTCTGGAGTTCCTGTAGTTTTTCCATGCTCTGGCACCTAATTTGTTTTCTTTCTTTCATGCCTGACTAAATCGTGGGGTCCGCTTGGGTAACAGAACACCATCATGTTTTGTATTGTCCTCTCTCTGAGTTCTGTTTCCTGTAGTATTCTCATTATGAATTTTATCGTCTGTTTTTAGTTTTTATTTGAAATGCTAGTATTTTGTTTTAATCCATCCTCCTGGTTTAGATAGTACGTTTTAACTATGTACATATAACATTGTACTTATATTGACGTTTCAAACCTTTATATAGTAAAATTTGGTACTATTCACTTAATAGAGCTCTAAAAATAAATTAGCTATAAACCAAAACTTATATATTCCTAGGACTAGTGTAGCACGTAAATTTTCTTTGTCAGGTCTCAAATTCCAAATAATGGGCTTTATTGAATGGTTAGGGTTTATTAGAAACATATACACAAAACCTTTTCATAGTGATCCAAGTTTAATAGTACAAATTCTACTCTTTTATTGTCCATTTTGTCAATATATGTACGATGGTCCACATCGTAAGTATATGAACAATCTAAACAGGATAATTTTTTTATTTGTGTTACCTTCCTTGAGTAGATTATTCCTACTACCACTAGAATCTTATATGTCAATATACAGTGATTTAAATTCTCTTGGGGATGTCATTTTCATTACCCCTATTTCTAACTCACTCAGGTAGAGTATCATGTCATCTTTCTTGTTCGTCATTGTCTTTCATTCTTGAGGGAATTGTAAAAATTCTCATTGTAACATAAATAGTTTACCTCCTCATGTATATATATGACCTTACTTGTTTCATTGTTCTCTCTGTATATATTTCCATGAATAAAAGCCAGGATTCATTATTATAGAAACAGAAACTACCATTTCTATTACACTAATAGTAGCCATATTCATTCTGTTATACTTGGCAATTTCTCAAAGTTCTTGTATATTAATGTTACTCACGTGTACGGTTGCAATATATAAATGCTTTGAGATGCTCCATGGCCATCCAAAAGCATGGAATTTAAAGTTACCAATTTGTTTTTGTAAGGAACAACGGACCAGTCAAAATCTAACTTAAGAACATGTAATAACACTTATTTCATATATAAAAGTTTATGTATGGTTAAGCTCTGTTATAAGCCACAATAAACATGAAAAAATGACAACTTTTGAGCCATTAAATTAGAGTCTAGATTCTTTCTTAAGTGAAATATTTTGCTAAAATCTTGATATGTGTGACAAACATTTTTATTAATTTTCCAGTAATATTCTTTTGCAGTATTAAATCTAAGCGTGTCAGAAAATATCTGTCCACCTATAATAATTTTGTTTTATCAATCTCACCTGAAAACATCAAGATGAATGTTGGTTGTACAGAATATAATGTTTACGTTTTGGATACACAACTTCTGGATTTGTTTCCTTGATAACTGTTACCTTAAGCATAAGTCTATTCACCAACACTTTAAAAATTAATGGATATTGTGAATTGATGACGCCCATTCATGTATTTAAAAATAAGTCAATAAGCAATTAATTCTCCCTTGTTCGTGAATATTATTGTAGATGTAATTAATATTAATTAAAATATTAAAATTTAATATAAAAATAATATATTCCTAATTTGAAATTATAATTGTTATTATACAAATGACAAGTAATCATAACGACACTACAAAATTATATTAAGAGGATCGTATTAAAGTCATTATATAGATATATTTCTTTACTGAACAATGCCACTCGCATCAGACCATCATTGATCTTGATACAACCATTAAATGTTTAATTCAGCTGCTGGATGTCTTTATGGTAGTATTCCTGGCGACGAGAACTATCTTTGCATTGGTTTTTCATGAGACAGAACATAGCATAAGCCTAGTATTATTAAAAAATATATTTTGCAGTTGGTCCACCTTTTGACTTGGTTTCTCATATGTATAAATGCTGACATTTGGATCAGGAGAACTTTAGTAAAGGTGGTGGCTATAAAAGTTTAGTGGTCGGTAACCATAATTAGAGTAGAAAGGGTAGGATGGTTCCGACTCTGGCTCGGCCGACCTCTTGTAGAAATGACGGATATAACTGTGTTGTGGGCCGTAGGAGTAAATTGGGTATGTTGGTTCAGGCTCTGGCTCGGCAGACCTCTTGTAGTAATGGCGACCATAACTGAGTTGTGGGTCGTAGGAGTAAATTGGGTATGTTGGTTCAGGTTCTGGCTCGGCAGACCTCTTTCCATTGTAGTAACGGTGAATGTATTTAGGGTAAGCACTACCGTAATTGCTCGTCACGTAACTGGGCTCCGCATCTCGCTTCTCAATTTCAGAAGCGCAAACGGCAGCTGCCAGGATCACAAACACCTATACATAAAAAAAATAATCTTAGTGTCATGATATTTAGAAGTAAAGAATTTTTCTTTTTGTACATGTAAGATTCCTACAAATTACCAAATGATATGCCTAATTTTAATATAATATAATATTTTGATTGTAAATTCATGTAAGTGAAGTAAATCGTTGGCGCTACTCACCAAGAGCTTCATGGTTGATAGTTGATCGGCTGTGGCCACAGCTGAGCGAGTGTGTCTTGCAGCAGTGACACCAGGGCTTTTATACGAGAGAGAGGCAGATATCCTTGGGTTTCCCCTCAATTTTATGATGACGTTCCAATGAGAAAGCTGTAGTTATAATTGTATCTTCTTTATTTAATTCTAAATATTAGAATGTTAATCCAATTGCATATTGTACGAATTGTCTTTCGTTTAGGTTAATAGTTACAATTGATTTTAGTTAAATTGAAAATATTTATATGCATGCACATGTTTTATATCTCGCTAGGAGTATGTCCCTTTCATGATTCCATGTTAATACAACTTTAATTTGTCATTGGAACAGACATGTTCATCATGGGCTGTTTTTCGCTCATTTTTTCGGAGTTGCATTCTGTAGAAGATAAGTAGTTCGACCTTAAGGAGGGATTTCGATGTAAGCCAATATTATATTTGTACACAATCTGCCTGTCCCTGACGAAACAAATTATAATTATTATCATAATAAATGCTCATTTGAGTGCCAACCAGAGTTTTGGAACTTAACAAAAATGATTACTAAGATTTTCTCAATGAGTGTGAATTAGAGTGTGAGGATATTAAATTTAAGCATTGTTTTCTAGAAATGTTGTAAATTCATGAGCTTCTTTCAAGTGCAGAGCGTGTTAGTGTGACCCTCACGTATCAACACGGAAGATTTCCCTGTTGCCTTGGAGATAAATTTAACTCAGATGACTTGGAGCTCATATGTCGAAAGGAATGTAAACTTGTATTGAGTAGTTATAAGGTGCTTTGTTATATAACTCTATATCTTTGTGGATTGATACCTGATATATTCCGGATTTAGAGCACCCGGATGTATTATACTTACCTGCGAAATTATAGGTAAGATGTTTGGAGATCTTATTTGGTTGAACTCTGCAATAGTATATTTGCTGGAATTGAAATATCTTACCTAGACAAAATATATATGCGCGTTTTATATTCCGGGACACTTACTATATTTATGTGTGTACTCACCTAATTGTACTCACCTAATTGTGCTTGTGGGGTTGAGCTTTGGGTCTTTGTCCCGCCTCTCAACTGTCAATCAACTGGTGTACAGATTCCTGAGCCTACTGGGCTCTATCATATCTGCATTTGATGTGTGTGTGTGTGTGTGTGTGTGTTTCTCATTGTAAATCAATAGTTGTACCTCCTCATGTATATATTGGGCTTACTTGTTTCATTGTTCTCTGTGTATATATTTCCATGAATAAAAGCCAGGATTCATTATTAAGAAACAGAAACTACCATTTCTATTACACTAATAGTAGCCATTTCATTCTGTTATACTTGTGCAATTTCTCAAAGTTCTTGTATATTAATGTCTACTCACGTGTACGGTTGCAATATATAAATGCTTTGAGATGCTCCATGGCCATCCAAAAGCATGGAATTTAAAGTTACCAATTTGTTTTTGTAAGGAACAACGGACCAGTCAAAATCTAACTTAAGAACATGTAATAACACTTATTTCATATATAAAACTTTATGTATGGTTAAGCTCTGTTATAAGCCACAATAAACATGAAAAAATGACAACTTTTGAGCCATTAAATTAGAGTCTAGATTCTTTCTTAAGTGAAATATTTTGCTAAAATCTTGATATGTGTGACAAACATTTTTATTAATTTTCCAGTAATATTCTTTTGCAGTATTAAATCTAAGCGTGTCAGGTAATATCTGTCCACCTATAATAATTTTGTTTTAAAAATCTCACCTGAAAACATCAAGATGAATGTTGTTTGTACAGAATATAATGTTTACGTTTTGGATACACAACTTCTGGATTTGTTTCCTTGATAACTGTTACCTTAAGCATAAGTCTATTCACCAACACTTTAAAAATTAATGGATATTGTGAATTGATGACGCCCATTCATGTATTTAAAAATAAGTCAATAACTAATTAATTCTCCCTTGTTCGTGAATATTATTGTAGATGTAATTAATATTAATTAAAATATTAAAATTTAATATAAAAATAATATATTCCTAATATGAAATTATAATTGTTATTATACAAATGACAAGTAATCATAACGACACTACAAAATTATATTAGGAGGATCGTATTAAAGTCATTATATAGATATATTTCTTTACTGAACAATGCCACTCGCATCAGACCATCATTGATCTTGATACAACCATTAAATGTTTAATTCAGCTGCTGGATGTCTTTATGGTAGTATTCCTGGCGACCAGAACTATCTTTGCATTGGTTTTTCATGAGACAGAACATATCATAAGCCTAGTATTATAAAAAAATATATTTTGCAGTTGGTCCACCTTTTGACTTGGTTTCTCATATGTATAAATGCTGACGTTTGGATCAGGAGAACTTTAGTAAAGGAGGTGGTTATAAAGGTTTAGTGGTCGGTAACCATAATTAGAGTAGAAAGGGTAGGATGGATCCGACTCTGGCTCGGCCGACCTCTTGTAGAAATGACGGATATAACTGCGTTGTGGGCCGTAGGAGTAAATTGGGTATGTTGGTTCTGGCTCTGGCTCGGCAGACCTCTTGTAGTAATGGCGACCATAACTGAGTTGTGGGTCGTAGGAGTAAATTGGGTATGTTGGTTCAGGTTCTGGCTCGGCAGACCTCTTTCCATTGTAGTAACGGTGAATGTATTTAGGGTAAGCACTACCGTAATTGCTCGTCACGTAACTGGGCTCCGCATCTCGCTTCTCAATTTCAGAAGCGCAAACGGCAGCTGCCAGGATCACAAACACCTATACATAAAAAAAAATAATCTTAGTGTCATGATATTTAGAAGTAAAGAATTTTTCTTTTTGTACATGTAAGATTCCTACAAATTACCAAATGATATGCCTAATTTTAATATAATATAATATTTTGATTGTAAATTCATGTAAGTGAAGTAAATCGTTGGCGCTACTCACCAAGAGCTTCATGGTTGATAGTTGATCGGCTGTGGCCACAGCTGAGCGAGTGTGTCTTGCAGCAGTGACACCAGGGCTTTTATACGAGAGAGAGGCAGATATCCTTGGGTTTCCTCTCAATTTTATGATGACGTTCCAATGAGAAAGCTGTAGTTATAATTGTATCTTCTTTATTTAATTCTAAATATTAGAATGTTAATCCAATTGCATATTGTACGAATTGTCTTTCGTTTAGGTTAATAGTTACAATTGATTTTAGTTAAATTGAAAATATTTTATATGCATGCACATGTTTTATATCTCGCTAGGAGTATGTCCGTTTCATGATTCCATGTTAATACAACTTTAATTTGGCATTGGAACAGATATGTTCATCACGGGCTGTTTTTCGCTCATTTTTTCGGAGTTGCATTCTGTAGAAGATAAGTAGTTCGACCTTAAGAAGGGATTTCGATGTAAGCCAATATTATATTTGTACACAATCTGCCTGTCCCTGACGAAACAAATTATAATTATTATCATAATAAATGCTCATTTGAGTGCCAACCAGAGTTTTGGAACTTAACAAAAATGATTACTAAGATTTTCTTAATGAGTGTGAATTTGAGTGTGAGGATATTAAATTTAAGCATTGTTTTCTAGAAATGTTGTAAATTCATGAGCTTTTTTCAAGTGCAGAGCGTGTTAGTGTGACCCTCACGTATCAACACGGAAGATTTCCCTGTTGCCTTGGAGATAAACTTAACTCAGATGACTTGGAGCTCATATGTCGAAAGGAATGTAAATTTGCATTGAGTAGTTATAAGGTGCTTTGTTATATAACTCTATATCTTTGTGGATTGATACCTGATATATTCTGGATTTAGAGCACCCGGATGTATTATACTTACCTGAGAAATTATAGGTAAGATGTTTGGAGATCTTATTTGGTTGAACTCTGCAATAGTATATTTGCTGGAATTGACATATCTTACCTAGACAAAATATAAAAGCGCGTTTTATATTCCGGGACACTTACTATATTTATGTGTGTGTGTGTGTGTGTGTGTGTGTGTGTGTGTGTGTGTGTGTGTGTGTGTGTGTGTGTGTGTGTGGTGTGTGTGTGTGTGTGTGTGTGTGTTTCTGTTTGTGTGTGTGTGTGTGTGTGGTGTGTGTGTGTGTGTGTGTGTGTGTACTTACCTAGTTGTACTCCCTAGTTGTGTTTGCGGGGGTTGAGCTCTGGCTCTTTGGTCCCGCCTCTCAACCGTCAATCAACAGGTGTACAGATTCCTAAGCCTATTGGGCTCTATCGTATCTACACTTGAAACTGTGAATGGAGTCAGCCTCCACCACATTACTTCCTAATGCATTCCATTTTCAACTACTCTGACACTAAAAAAGTTCTTTCTAATATCTCTGTGGCTCATTTGGGCACTCAGTTTCCACCTGTGTCCCCTAGTGCGTGTGCCCCTTGTGTTAAATAGCCTGTCTTTATCACCCCTGTCGATTCCCTTGAGAATCTTGAATGTGGTGATCATGTCCCCCCTAACTCTTCTGTCTTCCAACGAAGTGAGGTTTAATTCCCGTAGTCTCTCCTCGTAGCTCATACCTCTCAGCTCGGGTACTAGTCTGGTGGCAAACCTTTGAACCTTTTCCAGTTTAGTCTTATGCTTGACTAGATATGGACTCCATGCTGGAGCCGCATACTCCAGGATTGGTCTGACATATGTGGTATATAATGTTCTGAAGGATTCCTTACACAAGTTTCTAAAGGCCGTTCTTATGTTAGCCAACCTGGCATATGCTGCTGATGTTATCCTCTTGATATGAGCTTCAGGGGACAGGTCTGGCGTGATATCAACCCCCAGGTCTTTCTCTCTCTCTGACTCTTGAAGTATTTCATCTCCCAAATGATACCTTGTATCTGGTCTCCTGCTTCCTACCCCTATCTTCATTACATTACATTTGCTTGGGTTAAACTCTAACAGCCATTTGTTCGACCATTCCTGCAGCTTGTCCAGGTCTTCTTGAAGCCTCAAGCTGTCCTCCTCTGTCTTAATCCTTCTCATAATTTTGGCGTCGTCAGCAAACATTGAGAGGAATGAGTCTATACCCTCTGGGAGATCATTTACGTATATCAGAAACAGGATAGGTCCAAGTACAGAGCCCTGTGGGACTCCACTGGTGACTTCACGCCATTCTGAGGTCTCACCCCTCACTGTAACTCTCTGCTTCCTATTGCTTAGGTACTCCCTTATCCACTGGAGCGCCCTACCAGTTACTCCTGCCTGTTTCTCCAGCTTATGCATCAACCTTTTATGGGGTACTGTGTCAAAGGCTTTCCGACAGTCCAAAAAAATGCAGTCCGCCCATCCTTCTCTTTCTTGCTTAATCTTTGTCACCTGATCGTAGAATTCTATCAAGCCTGTAAGGCAAGATTTACCCTCCCTGAACCCATGTTGATGGGTTGTCACGAAGTCTCTTCTCTCCAGATGTGTTACTAGGTTTTTTCTCACAATCTTCTCCATCACCTTGCATGGTATACAAGTTAAGGACACTGGCCTGTAGTTCAGTGCCTCTTGTCTGTCACCCTTTTTGTATATTGGTACTACATTAGCAGTCTTCCATATTTCTGGTAGGTCTCCCGTTTCCAGTGACCTACTATACACTATGGAGAGTGGCAAGCAAAGTGCTCCTGCACACTCTTTCAATACCCATGGTGAGATTCCGTCCGGCCCAACAGCTTTTCTCACATCCAGCTCCAATAGGTGCTTCTTGACCTCATCTCTTGTAATTTCGAACCTATCCAAGGTCACCTGGTTTGCTGCCACCTCTCCCAGCGCCGTGACATCTCCCTGTTCTATTGTAAAGACCTCCTGGAACCTTTTGTTGAGTTCTTCACACACCTCTTTGTCATTCTCTGTGTACCTGTCCTCGCCCACCCTAAGTTTCATCACCTGTTCCTTCACTGTTGTCTTCCTCCTGATGTGACTGTGTAGTAGCTTTGGTTCGGTCTTGGCTTTATTAGCTATATCATTTTCATACCTTTTCTCAGCTGCTCTTCTCACACTAACATACTCGTTCCTGGTTCTCTGGTATCTCTCTCTACTTTCTGGTGTTCTGTTATTACGGAAGTTCCTCCATGCCCTTTTGTTCAGCTCCTTTGCTTTCATACATTCCCTATTAAACCACGGATTCTTCCTTTGCTTCTCTGTTTTTTCCTGTCGGGCTGGGACAAACCTGCTTACAGCCTCCTGACATTTTTGGGTGACATAGTCCATCATGTCTTGTACGGACTTGGTTCCGAGTTCTGTGTCCCAATGTATATCCCATAGGAATTTATTCATCTCCTCATAGTTTCCCTTTCGGTACGCCAGCCCTTTGGTTCCCAGTTCTTTTTTGGGGTGATAATTCCTAGCTCAACCAGGTACTCAAAGCTCAATACACTATGATCACTCATTCCCAAGGGGCTTCCAACTTAACTTCCCTTATATCCGACTCATTTAGGGTAAATATCAGATCAAGCAAGGCTGGTTCATCCCCTCCTCTCATTCTTGTCGGTCCCTTGACGTGTTGACTTAGAAAGTTTCTTGTTGCCACATCCAGCAGCTTAGCTCTCCATGTGTCTGGGCCTCCATGTGGGTCTCTGTTCCCCCAATCTATCTTCCCATGGTTGAAGTCTCCCATGATTAGTAGTCTGGATCCGTTCCTGCTAGCCACAGAAGCTGCTCTCTCTATTATATTGATGGTGGCCAAGTTGTTTCTATCATATTCCTGTCTGGGTCTTCTGTCATTCGGTGGGGGTTATATATGACTACTACTATAATTTTCTGTCCTCCAGTTGCTATGGTGCCTGATATGTAGTCACTGAAACCTTCACAGTTCTGAATTACCATCTCTTCGAAACTCCAACCTTCTCTTAGTAGCAAAGCTACACCACCTCCTCCTCTCCCTTCTCTCTCTTTCCTCACTACATAGTAGCCCTGTGGAAACACTGCATTTGTTATGATTTTCGTTAGCTTTGTTTCTGTGAGTGCTATTATGTCTGGGTTTTCTTCTAGTGCCCATTCTCCGAGTTCACTTGTTTTATTTGTAATCCCATCTATGTTAGTGTACATCGCCTTGAAGCTCACTTTCTTCTGTTCATTTTCATGTCCCTTTCTTGGCGAGCATTCTGCTGGTGTGGGAAGCTGTTCCGTGGGTGAGAAGATCTGTGAGGTGGTTTGCAGGGTCTCAGAGGATTTTGGGGTGGGGGTGAGGGTTTAAGGGAAGGGGGACAGGTAGGGTGTGGGTTAAGGAGATAGGGGGGACATGGAGGATACGGGGTGAGGGGGAGGATGGATAGGGAGGGTATGGGATGAAGGGGGAGGGGGACAGGGGGGGCAGGTGGGAGGGGGAACATGATGGGAATGGGGAAGGGGTGTCAGGGTCAGAATGGGGTGGGGGGGAGGGAGGGTTGGGTGGGGGCAGGTAGGGTGAGGGGAAGGGAGGGTTTCTATGCAGAGGGGGTGGTGGTGTTGCCCTCCCCTCTGGTGTTGCTGGGATGCTGGTTTTGGGTTCCCCTCTTGTCTCTGGGACTGTTGTGTTGGGGGCTGTGATTTCCTGGTTTGCTCCTCTCTCCCTGCGCTTCCTCCTTGCCTCTGCTGCCCTGGCTCTCTCCTCCTTCGTCCTGTCCCTCTGCAGGAATACTTTTTTGTATCCCTCCACATGCTGCAGACGACTCTTTCTTTCGAGAATATCCTCCTTCGTGGTTTCGTTTGTGAACACCACCTTTACAAGTCGGTTTCTGTCCTTGTTGTACCAGCCCAACCTGAAAACCTTCTCAATGTTTTGTACAGCCCCTTCCATCTGTAATCCCTTCAGTAGCCCATGTACTGCCTCTCTATCCTTGCTATTCCATTCTTGCCTGTTGGATCCTTCCTGTTCTTTGATGCCTACAACTACCACTGATCTTTTTCTCTCTCAGCAGTTGAGTGGTGCACCTTGCTGCTTCCTGTGACGTAGCTGCCTGCATCGCTACCTCCCTCACTGTGTCCATTGCTTCTGAGCTCTTTTTCAGTCGTTCCGCAAATGTTTCAGGTACAGAGGCATTTCCTTCCAATGTAACATTCCCACCTTCCCTTTGGATGATAATCTGATGTTCGGTCTCTTTATTTTTCTCTGTGAGGGATTTGATCTCCTCCCTTGCTGATGTCAGCTCACTTTGCAGATTGTTAATTGTAATCCTCATTTCATGCATCTCCTTCCTGAATTCCTCCAGAACTTGGGTTAACATCTCCTTCGTTTGGTCACTCTGGCTGTTCCCTGTGTCCCTGTTGCGGCCTCCTGCCATTTTGCCCTTGTCAAGAGAGAGAGAGGAAGAGAGAGAGAGAGCAAAGAGAGAGAGAGAGCAAGAAGAGAGAGNTATTGCCTGTCCCATGACAGTGCCTTTGTGTTTATTGCAATCATCATTACCGAGTATCCGGTTGGACTCTTGTGATCCCTTTGCATACCGGCAGTTAGGTTGCCGTGTTAGTGATTGGCTGTCAACTGTGTTAAGTTAGGTGTTTCTCCACGAGTGGATACGATCGATTAGCCAGACGTCAAGAGTCCTCGCTAATGCAACCATAGCTTTGCTGACGCCAATCGAAAGTAAATCAAGCACCCTGTGTATTAGTGCTTAAGTTAGTAAATAAACTACTGTTAAGCTTTATGCGGTGTTTCCGTTGAACCACTTCTGAATACTGCTAATATTACTCAAGCCTTCAGCTCTAAGTGTCTTCAACACCGAGTTGCCTGTAAGTCACTAAACTATAAATTTGATGAGGACCCTAGGAGTCCCTTAAAGTGTTACATCATTGAGGAGATTCCAACGACCAACGTGGAGCAGGACCAGGTGAGGCTAGTCTGAGAAGAGACCCACAAGGACTGTAACTCGACCTTGCTCCCAGGCCCTGTACGTTGCTCTCGTATTTTCTATTTGCTAATTCCGACAGCTTCGTGAAGCGTCTGCCACATGTACATTGGCGACGTACGCATTGCAGTCGTGACAGCAAAAAAAAGAAAACCCCCACAACAAGGCATTGTTGCGATATGGTATTTTATATATTTTCAGGTTACATCACGCAGTCTTTTCCAGTCAAGTGTCGGTGAAAGAGGATGGCAAGATCAAGATCAGTAAGTTGATTGAGGAAATTAAATTCATCTCAGAAGGATAGAGTAGCTAATGCCATTTCTATCCTCGTCTATTTAAGGTCCCTCAAGTGGGAAATGAGGGACCTTAAATAGGAGTGGGAAATGAATGGATGTCGAGGGCACTTGGTGTCAATTGCAGGCTGGAAAGATATTGCAAATCTAATGCAATATCTTATATAGACAACTGGGAACACTTCTATGGAAGAAATGAAATGTATGCTCGGGATGGGGTGCATCTATCGAGAGCTGGGGTTGTTGCTGTTGCAAATTCGTTGGAAGAAGTGGTTAGAGGTGTTTGTTTGGGTTTAAACTGTTAGTAGATAGAGGTATGGGAATTGATTTGGAGGAAGGATGTAATAAAAGTATGTTTTGCGGGAGAAAGGAATTGGCAAAATGATCAGGGAAAGAGAAGGGCCTCAAAATAACAATTCACTTAGGGTATATTACACAAACAGTAGAAGTCTAAGAAATAATTAACGAATTAAATGCTCTTGTCTGCACAGAAAAAATAGATATTATTGCACTTACCGAAACGTGGATGAATGTTGATAATAGAGAACTATTAGCCGAATATCAAATAAATGGATTTAAACTATTTCACACAGATAGATATATTAGACGAGGTGGTGGAGTAGCCATATACGTTAGGGACAATTTGAAATGTAGTCTCAAAGAGGGAATCAAAACTGAGCCACACACAGAAACTATTTGGATAGAATTAAACGAAAAAGCAAATAATATTATAATTGGAGTTATATATAGGCCACCAAATTTAGACAGAATGGAAGCAAAGCATCTATGGGATGAAATATCTAGGGCATCTAGATCTAACAGTATTTATGTCATGGGTGACTTTAATTTGAGTGGAATAAACTGGTTGAACAAAACAGGGAATAGTGAAGCAGAAGATTTTCTAGAATTAATTGACGATTGCTTTCTTACGCAACACATTAAGGAACCAACACGGGAAAATAATATTTTAGATTTAGTGTTAACTAACAGGGAAACACAAATTAATGACATCGAAATAGGGAGTGAGCTAGGGAACAGTGATCACAAAGAAATCAGATTTGGCATAGAATGGAATAGACCTGTAGGAGAAAATTCTGTTAAAGTGCCAGATTTTCGAAAAGCTGATTTTAATAGCCTAAGAAATTTTTTGGGTCAAATTGATTGGAAAGTCTTGGGTATGGGGTGTGGGCCGGTCTTGGAGCGAGACATGAACCCAGCGATAGGTGATGTAAATGGGGATTTCGATGTAGATTCAATTTATAACGTATTTAAGAATATTCTAAACAAAGCACAGGAACGTAGTATACCACACAAATTGAATAGATCGATTACTAATGACCCAAAGTGGATAACAAAGAATTTGAAGAATCTTATAGGTAAAAAGAGAGCTTGGTACAAGAGGATTAAAAATGGGGAGGTCACTTTAGAACAGGAATTCGTACAACTAGTTAGAAATGTTAAAAAAGAGATAAGGAAAGCAAAAAGAAACTATGAAGTTCGTATAGCAGGGCAAGCAAAGACAAATCCTAAAGGGTTTTTTCAGTTATATCGAACTAAGACTAGGGAAAGGATAGGTCCATTAAAAACTGAGACAGGTCAAATAACAGATAGTGATGAAGAGATGAGTAGTATTTTTAATAAATATTTTGTATCTGTATTTACTAAAGAGGAACTTAACAATATGCCTTCAGCCCAACAAGTCTATGTGGGTGGGGACGAGGACAGGTTGACGAGTTTAGCAGTTACCAGGGAGGATGTTCTTAAACAAATAGTAAAACTCAAACCAAACAAATCCCCAGGGCCGGATGAAGTGTTTGCCAGAGTGCTGAAAGAATGCAAAGAGGAGCTTTGTGACCCACTGTCAATCATATTTAATAAATCAATAGAGTCAGGCACAGTGCCAGAGTTTTGGAAAGTTGCTAATGTGATACCAGTTTTTAAGAAAGGAGATAGATCACTTGCGTCTAACTATCGACCAATTAGCCTAACGTCTATTGTGGGAAAGTTACTCGAATCTATAATAGCAAATAAAATTCGTCTTCATCTTGAAAAACATAAATTAATAATTGAGTCGCAACATGGTTTTATAAATGGCCGTTCATGTTTAACAAATTTGTTATCTTTTTATTCTAGCATAGTTGAGGCAGTTGATAGTGGTAAGGATTGTGATGTTGTGTACCTTGACTTTAGCAAAGCTTTCGATACAGTGCCACATGAAAGACTGATTAAAAAGATAGAGGCTCATGGTATTGGGGGTGCTATATTAAGCTGGATTAGGGCATGGCTATACCAAAGGAAACAGAGAGTTAGTATAAATGGAGTCAAGTCAGAGTGGGAAAATGTTGTAAGTGGAGTGCCTCAAGGCTCTGTCTTGGGACCTCTGTTGTTTATAATATATATAAATGATTTAGATTCAGGTTTGAGTAGCAACATTTGCAAATTTGCCGATGATACGAAAATCGGTAGGGAAATTAATTCGGAGGAGGACTCACTATCACTTCAAGTTGATCTAGATAGGGTTTTGAAATGGTCAAAGGACTGGCAGATGCAGTTTAATGCTGATAAATGTAAAGTTCTGAAGCTAGGTAATGATGATAGAGTTACAAGATACGAGCTAGATGGTGTTGAGATTGCGAAGTCGGATTGCGAAAGGGATCTGGGAGTTATAATTAGTAAGAATTTAAAACAAAAGGATCAATGCATAAATGTTCGTAATAAGGCAAATAGGACACTCGGATTTATTAATCGCAGCGTAAGTAACAAGACACCTGGTGTGATTCTCAAGCTATATCTTGCTCTGGTTAGGCCCCATTTAGATTATGCAGTTCAGTTTTGGTCGCCATATTATAGATGGATATAAATTCACTTGAACGTGTCCAGCGTAGGATGACTAAGTTAATTCCCCAAATTAGAAATCTTTCATATGAAGAAAGATTAACAAAGCTTAATTTGCATTCACTGGAAAGGCGAAGAGTTAAGGGTGACATGATAGAGGTTTACAAGTGGATGAATGGACATAACAAAGGGGATATTAATAGGGTATTGAAAGTATCAACACAGGACAGAACGCGAAACAATGGGTATAAATTGGATAAGTTTAGATTTAGGAAAGACTTGGGTAAATACTGGTTCAGTAACAGGGTTGTTGATTTGTGGAACCAATTGCCGCGTAACATTGTGGAGGTGGGGTCCCTCGATTGTTTCAAGCATGGGTTGGACATGTATATGAGTGGGATTGGGTGGTTATAAATAGGAGCTGCCTCGTATGGGCCAATAGGCCTTCTGCAGCTGCCTTTGTTCTTATGTTCTCAAGGGGCTCACAAACCCACAGTACACAAATATTAATCATAGTTTACATTTACATTCCAATGTAATTACATGACATACTGTGAGTTTCTGTATACGGAAGAAAACGCATACATAGAGTTAGTTTTAGTTTATATATTATGCACCCCATACCCATCTTGTGGGCGGTAGTTGAAAGGGTTACAGAGGCACATAATGGGCTCAGGGACTGAACCCCACAATTCATTTAGCTAAGCAAGTTACAATCTTGATGAGCTAGTTACAAAATTCAATATAAGTCGTCACATCAACAATGGGTTCGAGATCGACCTCAAGTACAGGTTCTAAATTAAGCAACTGACATATGTGGAGAGCTAGTGTCACAATTTATATGTTTGTCCTGCACACCGCCCCCCATCCAGTGGGCAGCGGTGGATAGGTTACAATGACTCAGTTACTACCTACAGTTAGCAAACTGGGGATATTTGGCTAGAATTTCTGGTAGCAGATCATTTTGAATGAAATATTTACACATCGCTGGAACATTGGTTATAGAATTGTCTCTAAATTCGCGTATCTTTTCGCACTCCATCACATAGTGACGGAGGGTGTGCGAATAATTTTGTTGACACAGTTTACATTTGGTCAGGTCTACATCAGCAGATAATGAGAATTCCCAGAGATACTTGTAACCGAGTCTAAGCCGAGCAGCAGTAACATCTAGAAGTCTGCTGATTTTATTGGATGATCCATAGATGTGTGGCTCCTCTTGCATGATAGTATGATGATAAATGGAATTACTGGTGTCAATTTCACTTTGTCTCAGATCTACAAGATCTTGTTGAAGTTCTCGGTGTACTGCTGCTCTCAGATTGCTCATTGACAATCCAAGGTTACACTCAACGGCACCTTTAAAGGCAGATTCTTTGGCTAACTTATCAGCTCTATCATGCATTCGGAGGCCAACATGAGATGGAGACCACATGAAATGGACTCTGTTATCATCCTTAATAATTTTGTTGTATTTGTGTCTAGCTTCGGACACGAGCATGTTACAGTTATGTCTTAAAGAGTTGAGAGCATTTAAGGATGATAAGGAGTCACTTACAATTAATGTATCAAGTTTGGAGAGTTGTACACATTTCAGTGCAAGGAGCAAGGCAAATAGTTCAGTCTGAAGGGTAGAGGCCCAGTTGTTTATACGGACTCCCCACTCAAAGTACAAGCCATCGCCCATTGTCAAAACAACTGCTCTTCCAGCTGCACCCGTGGTGCGGTGTAGGGAACCATCAGTGTATATGATTTGAGAGAGAGAATGCTCTGTGGACAGAGCATCAATAGGCTTAAGGCGTTGAGCTTTGCCTCAAGACGAAGCTTGGGCTGATCTCTAATTTGCTTCTTGGATGGAAAGGGAGGGATTAAAACTGGAAAGGGTGTAACCTCCCACGGTGCAGGAAAGTGCCGTTGTTGTTTCTCTTGGTACAAATCATGAACCCCATACATTCTGAGTTGAGTTCCAGTTTTTGTTATCCATTTGGAACAATGCTGATCTTCAATAAAGTATTTCTGGAGGGCTTCTGTGCAAGGATTAGGATACATAGAGTGGGAGACTTCTTTAATTGTTTAATAATGGTAATAATTATAATAATAACATTTATAATAATTTTTAGCAGCCTGAGGGTAGTAATATTCCGGAATATCAACTAAATTTCGGAGACTTGAGGCAAAGTGACATTCACACCAGTTACTCCATCTATCATCATTCTATTATGCAGGAAGAACCGCACGTCTATGGGTCATCCAATAATGTTAGCAGACTTCTAGATGTCACCACTGCTAGGCTTAGGCTCGGCTACAAGTACCTCTGGGAATTTGTAACATCTGCTGATGTAGATTTGACTAAATGCAAACTCTGTCAGCAGAACTATTCGCATACTTTGCGTCATTATATAATGGAATGTGAAAAAATCGCGGAATTTAGAGATATAACACCATCAATAGAGTCCAAGAAATGTGTATGTACTTCATTCATAATGATGTGCTGCCCGAAATCTTAGCGAAGTATCCAAAATTTGCTTACTGTAAGTAATGCATGCACATGACTGTAAAGCTGCCGCCCAGTTGGGTGAGTGTGGAGCACATGATTGTAAAGCTGCCGCCCAGTTGGGTGGGTGTGGAGCACATGACTGTAAAGCTGCCGCCCATTTGGGTGGGTGTGCAGCAAGACTAGTAACTGTGACTCACCATAGATGTAAAGTGCCTTGTATAGTGACTGTTGTGAGCCTCTTGTTGAATCACTTGTGACACAAAAGATTATTAATGTGTATATTTGTGTGGGTGATTAAATATGTATGTGTATGTATATATGTATACGTAAGTATATGTACATGTATGCATGAGTATGTGTACATATATATATATATATATAACATTAATAATTGTGTAACTAGCGTCAAAAGATTGTTATTTGCTTAGCTAAACGAACTAGAGGGTTCAGCTCCTGAACCGATTATGTGCCTCTGTAATCCTTTACACCACCGCCCACGGGATGGGTATGGGGTGCATAATAAAGAAATAAATTGAATTTTATGATAATAAATTTATAATAATGATATTTATAATAATAATATTTATAATGTTTATAATAATAACATTTATATTACAAACTAATACTATTTATATTTATATTGCAAACTAATAGTAAATTTAATAATAACATTTATAATAATAATATTGAAATGATACAATAATATAATTTATTAACTTTATAACAGATTTAACTTCTTTAATTATTTAATAACAGTAATAATAATTATAAATATTTGTAATAAATATAATAATTATAATAACATTCATAAATAATAACAACATTTATAATTATAATAATTATCAATTATAATAATAATTATAATAATAATGGATTTGATACAATTCATTAAATCAATATTAGATTTAAGAAAGCCATTACAAATAATAACTAATTACATGTAAGTATATTTAAATTTACGGAAGGTAATTACAGTTATATTTATCCTGGTATTAAATATCGTAAGACTTTGGGGGTTCCGGCAGCGCTTCCCCCAGAGGAACCTGGGAGGAAGGTGGGTGTTTGCCAGAGAACACAGGCAGCGGGTGAGGGCCGGACAGAGGGCGCTGCCTCTGCTGGAGCGCTATACTGTGAGATCTCTTATTGATTATGATGTCCCTGTCATTTCTTGTTTTGGTAAAGGTAGACGTGAGAATATGGTTTCTCAAGAGTCTCCTACAGCTGATTTGAATGGCTCATTGCAGTGCACAGTGCACTGATCTTGTGCACAAGCCTATCTCTCTTAATCCTGGATAGTGACCTGGCATGTTGGGTATCTCCAGAATGCCCACTTAACCAGGAACACTTTCATAATACGGAGGCCGGCGTATGTCCAGGCAGGAAGTAGATACAGGAAGTTAAGCATACTTGCCACCAAAGGGTCAGTGGGTACATTGGCCGGTGCAGCGTGAGAGTAGAGGGGAGATGCCAACGATCGTCTGACCTCTGGGGTCAACCGGCGCGATGGAAAATAACAGCTATGACGTGTTCGTGACGTGTTCATGACGTCACCTCTCCTACTGATCATCGAACGTTCAATATGATTGGTTCTCGCTCATTTGCTGCAATGCTATTGGACAAATTGTAACTCTTTTGTGCTGTGTGCCATGAGATGCCCGGCAGCCCTTGTAAAGCATTCACGTGAGGGAGCCATTACACAGAGGATGTGTCCTGTTCTGTCTACCGGCCAATAGACTGAACACCGTCAAGTTAACTCAGCGTCTTTTCGATATACCCCACACTCGCCCAGAATCACGAGTTTGAGTATATTGTTCAGAAGCCTAAAGTGACAAATCACCAGAGCGAAACAGACTGGTATCAGGTAACCCCTGGTGACAAAGATCGTTGTGAGTGACTTAGAGTGAACTAAGGCAGTGCCGCCACTTAAGTAATCTGTGTGTGACTTTACCACAGTGTACCTGTACCACAATGTACAGTGTAGTGCATGGTACCATATAACCTGCAGCCGCCAGCTGCCACTCTGTCCCGAGCGTGAAGCCTCGAGCACCCGCCGCCACGCTCACTACTACGTAACGTCACCACCTTACTCACCGACAGTGACAGTGTGTGTGCGTGTGTCTGTCTGTTTAGCATATAGCACGCCCTACTGCAAGTACCCTCCGTGTTGTACAAGTGAAACCAACTGTCAGGCCACCTACGAGTTCTTGCATAAACGTGTCTGAGTGAGTGAGTGAGTAAGGAAAGGTACCGTATCTGTAAGTACAAGACCTTGTCGTTGTTTTATTGTGTTTGTGTTGATCTGAGGTATCAACCACAGTTCTCACCTTCTCATGCCTGTCACAGGTTATAGGTGAATCGACGGTGGATGCGTGTTATCTGTGTGGTATCATGGCATATGTTATGTGCATGTTATTGCCTGTCTTAGTGACAGTGTATTTGTGATTTATTGCATATCATCATTACCGAGTATCCGGTTGGGACTCTTGTGATCCCTTTGCATACCGGCAGTTAGGTTGCCGTGTTAGTGATTGGCTGTCAACTGTGTTAAGTTAGGTGTTTCTCCACGAGTGGATACGAGTCGATTAGCCAGACGTCAAGAGTCTCGCTAATACAACCATAGCTTTCTGACGCCAATCTAAAGTAAATCAAGCACCCTGTGTATTAGTGGTTAAGTTAGTAAATAAACTACTGTTAAGTTTTATGCGGTGTTTCCGTTGAACCACTTCTGAATACTGCCAATATTACTCCAGCCTTCAGCTCTAAGTGTCTTCAACACCGAGTTGCCTAATTCACTAAACTATAAATGTGATGAGTCCCTTAAAGTATTAAATCATTGAGGAGATTCCAACGATCTACGTGGAGCAGGACCAGGTGAGGTTTGTCTGAGAAGAGACCCTCAGAGACCCTCAGGGAAGAGACCCTGAATCGTTACAGCTGCCTCGTCTTTGGGCCTCAGAATATATTCGCCTCTGAGGTTTGGCTTTGCTCTGACCTTGAGCTGGCGGTACTCTTTTTCAAGGTACACTACAGTGGCGTACGAGGACTTACCTTGAGGATGCTGCACCTTGAAGACTGGCAGTGCTGATTTAGTCTGGGTAGATGGAGTGTTCATCGGTAGAGGCCTATTTTCTAGATAGGCTGTAATGGAGTGGTTCTTCCTGTTGGCTTTGGTCACAGGGCGACAATCGCCATCACTCTCGGAACTTGAACTGAAGAAAACCTTCTTTTGGTGATTGGGAGCAGCAACATTGGTTCCCACACGATTCATCTGGTGGTTCATTCTCTCGGCCAAATGCTGACTGTGGAGTGATGTGTCTGTCGTGTGAAGGTGACACTCAAATGTGTCTGCATTGAAACACTGTTGAAATTATACTGTCTCTGTGTTTATTGGAAGTAGTCAAATGTGGTAAGAATGCCTGTTTCCTTATAGACAGCAGAGGAGCGTTAGTCTTTAAATAGCAAACGACCAGTATACCAGCATATTGTGATCGAGTGTAGAGAGAACGTTAAGACATTAGAAAAAATAGGTATAAATTAAGATTTATGTGGATCCCTTCAGATGTAGGAATACTGTTGAATGAGGCAGTTGATGATTGATTGATTGATTGATAAAGATTAAGCCACCCAAAAGGTTGCATGGAAATGAATAGCATGTAAGTGGAGGCTCTTTGGAGCCATTGCCAGTATCAATAGCTGATACTAGAGATCTATGGATGGATGAGGTCTTCGTGGTCGCTCGCAGTATATGGCCCGCAGGAGGCTTGGTCGTCAGGTTGCAGTTTAATGTGCAAAGCGACACTTTATATCTGAACAGAACAACCTCGGTAGTGTGGTACCATCAGGATCGTCGTCCTTTTCGAGGAATTGCATTTGTCCGTCTGGGAATCTGCGGTGGAGTTCTGGGTCAGAATTCTGTCTGATTATCTTACATTTGTGGGCCAACGTTCGTTTGGTGTGTGTGTTGCCAGTGAACTCGCTGGGCGGAATGAAGAGCACAGGGCAAGTACTTGTGTCCTTGTCCTCGTCTTCGTCGTCGGTCGCAAAGTCATTCTCGTGGACGTCGGTGGCGGCTCTGGAGAGCCTCCTCTCCTCTGGAGAGTTGGTTGTGGGAGTTTCGGGTGGTCCGTCGTGGTCTTTGGATGCGATGTCTTCGTTGGCAGGGTCAGCCAGTGTGGGTGGCGTCCCTGTTACCGGACTGGTTGTGGGGCGTGTTGCTGGGTCGGACGCCGGGCCGGCCGCAGCTGGAGGAGCTGGGAGAAGGTCGCCTGGTACCGTCACCGTCGGAAAGTCTATTTGCGGTGAGCAGCCGGTTGATCGTACAGGTTGACGTCGTTGCCCGCCAATTTGTCGGCCAGGTGTAGAAGTACCTTTCGGAGGGTGTTGTTGGTGGTAACTGCAGACGTGGTTGGTGGTAGTGAGGGACCAAACGGTGGTGAGGTAGCAGCAGCATCCCGGGTGACATTTTTGGGTGACATAGTCCATCATGTCTTGTACGGACTTGGTTCCGCGTTCTGTGTCCCAATGTATATCCCATAGGAATTTATTCATCTCCTCATAGTTTCCCTTTCTGTACGCCAGCCCTTTGGTTCCCAGTTCTTTTTTGGGGGGTGATAATTCCTAGCTCAACCAGGTACTCAAAGCTCAATACACTATGATCACTCATTCCCAAGGGGGCTTCCAACTTTACTTCCCTTATATCCGACTCATTTAGGGTAAATATCAAATCAAGCAAGGCTGGTTCATCCCCTCCTCTCATTCTTGTCGGTCCCTTGACGTGTTGACTTAGAAAGTTTCTTGTTGCCACATCCAGCAGCTTAGCTCTCCATGTGTCTGGGCCTCCATGTGGGTCCCTGTTCCCCCAATCTATCTTCCCATGGTTGAAGTCTCCCATGATTAGAAGTCTGGATCCGTTCCTGCTAGCCACAGAAGCTGCTCTCTCTATTATATTGATGGTGGCCATGTTGTTTCTATCATATTCCTGTCTGGGTCTTCTGTCATTCGGTGGGGGGTTATATATGACTACTATTATAATTTTCTGTCCTCCAGTTGCAATGGTGCCTGATATGTAGTCCCTGAAACCTTCACAGTTCTGAATTACCATCTCTTCGAAACTCCAACCTTCTCTTAGTAGCAAAGCCACACCACCTCCTCCTCTCCCTTCTCTCTCTTTCCTCACTACATAGTAGCCCTGTGGAAACACTGCATTTGTTATGATTTTCGTTAGCTTTGTTTCTGTGAGTGCTATTATGTCTGGGTTTTCTTCTAGTGCCCACTCTCCAAGTTCACTAGTTTTATTTGTAATCCCATCTATGTTAGTGTACATCGCCTTGAAGCTCACTTTCTTCTGTTCATTTACATATCCCTTTCTTGGCGAGTATTCTACTGGTGTGGGAAGCTGTTCCGTGGGTGAGAGGATCTGTGAGGTGGTTTGCAGGGTCGCAGAGGGTTTTGGGGTGGGGGGGGGGGTGGGGGTTAAGGGAAGGGGGAACGGGTAGGGTGTGGGTTAAGGAGATAGGGGGGACATGGAGGATACGGGGTGAGGGGGGAGGAGGAATAGGGAGGGTATGGGATGAAGGGGGAAGGGGGACTGGGGGGGAAAGGTGGGAGGGGGGACATGATGGGAATGGGGATGGGGTGTCGGGGTCAGAATGGGGTGGGGGGGAGGGAGGGTTGGGTGGGGGCAGGTAGGGTGAGGGGAAGGAAGGGTTTCTATGCAGAGGGGGTTGGTGGTGTTGCCCCCCCCCCTCTGGTGTTGCTGGGATGCTGGTTTTGGGTTCCCCTCTTGTCTCTGGGACTGCTGTGTTGGGGGCTGTGATTTCCTGGTTTGCTCCTCTCTCCCTGCGCTTCCTCCTTGCCTCTGCTGCCCTGGCTCTCTCCTCCTTCGTCCTGTCCCTCTGCAGGAATACTTGTTTGTATCCCTCCACATGTTGGAGACGACTCTTCTTTTCTAGAATATCCTCCTTCGTGGTTTCGTTTGCAAACACCACCTTTACAAGTCGGTTTCTGTCCCTGTTGTACCAGCCCAACCTGAAAACCTTCTCAATGTTGTGTGCAGCCTCTTCCATCTGTAACCCCTTCAGTAGCCCATGTACTGCCTCTCTATCCTTGCCATTCCATTCTTGCCTGTTGGATCCTTCCTGTTCTTTGATGCCTACAACTACCACTGATCTCTTTCTCTCCAGCAGTTGAGTGGTGCACCTTGCTGCTTCCTGTGAGGTAGCAGCTTGCATGGCTACCTCCCTCACTGTGGCCATTGCTTCTGAGCTCTTTTTCAATATGTCCGCAAATGTGTCAGGTACAGAGGCATTTCCTTCCAATGTAACATTCCCACCTTCCCTTTGGATGATAATCTGATGCTCGGTCTCTTTATTTTTCGCTGTGAGAGATTTGATCTCCTCCCTTGCTGATGTCAGCTCACTTTGCAGGTTGTTAATTGTAATCCTCATTTCATTCATCTCCCTCCTGAATTCCTCCAGTACTTGGTGTAGCAATTCCTGCGTTTGTTCGCCCTGGCTGCTTCCCATAACCCTGTTTCGGCCTCCTGCCATTTTGCCCCTTGTCAAGAGAGGTAGCAAGGGAGAGAGAGAGAGAGCAAGGGAGAGAGAGAGCAAGAGAGCAAAAGAGAGAACAGGAGAGACCCAGAGAGAGCGAACAAGAGAGAGAGAGAGAGCAAGGGAGAGAGAGAGCAAGAGAGCAAAAGAGAGAACAGGAGAGACCCAGAGAGAGCAAAGAAGAGAGAGAGAGAGCAAGAGAGAGAGAGCAAGCGAGAGAGAGCGAGAGAGAGAGAGCAAGCGAGAGAGAGCAAGAGAGAGAGCGAGAGAGAGAGAGAGAGAGAGAGAGAGAGAGAGAGAGAGAGAGAGAGAGAGAGAGAGAGAGAGAGAGAGAGAGCGTGTGTGCCTTGGGATGGGGTTGAGAGGTGAGGTAAGGTCAGCTTACGGCAGGTAGAGTGAGGGAGGATTATGGGAGGTTTTTTATCCTTTTTCCACGAAATGTGTTAATCAGGGGCGCGTGTGTGTGGGGTGTGGGGTGCGTGTGCGCGCGTGCGTGAGTGTGTCCCTAGTTCCTGTAAGCGGTAACTTCTACCCAATGAGCCACGCTGAGATTTTAATGATATATAATATCCTGAACAAGAATTTGATACTATTTACCTCACACTGTACACCTGATTAATTGACCAGAAAGGCGGGTACCTACCAGATTGTTTCCCGTTCACACAACTAGATGAGTGATGACATATGGTCGATGATGATGCTCCGTCGTCGGCTTCCACTAGGTGATTCACTAAGGTGTTCTTCTATCTACACAAAACTCTGGAGTCAGTCACTGTATCGTTGTGTTGCGGTTCACTAATTTACTGTATCACTGATCACAATCACCACCCAACAAACACAATCACCAGTTCCACGGCCACGGTGGGTCGACCCAGCTGCCGGTCAGGTCAGGTCGCCTTACGCTGTCCTCCACACTATGCACCGGTGATCCACTAGCTCCACTTTTGATTTCTTCGCACAATCGCTAGCGATATGACTATGCTATGTAGCACCCTGCTAGCTACACACTGCGAGAGGCCAAATACTATGATCTAGCCTCAATAATCCTTCAATGTCCCGTGAAATAGACGAATTTCCGCGGACCTCGCTAATCGCGTGTGTCTCCCACCGTCGCTACTGTGTGTGTGTGTGTGTGTTTGGTGTGTGTGTGTGTGTGTGTGTGTGTTGTGTTGTGTGTGTGTGTGTGTGTGTGTGTGTGTTTGTGTGTGTGTGTGTGTGTTGTGTGTGTGTGTGTGTGGTGTGTGTGTGTGTGTGTGTGTGTGTGTGTGTGTGTGTGCTCGTCACACACGTAGTCACACACAACATAGTAGCCTCTTTCTCACAAACTTAGTCGTCCTCCTGTATGGTCAACTACCTATTTCATTTCAGACACTTTTCTAAACTTTTAAGTGCTTTATTGCGTAGACCTCTTAGAATCTACTAATGTTTTACTCACACACCTTTTAATTCTATGTGAACGTGTCAGTCAACTCATGAGTTTCTTCACTGTTGTTTTTCCCATGATATAACTGTGAAGTAACTACGGTTGGAAATATATTGCATTTAACATGACGTTTTAAAATCTCCTCCAATCTTCCCACAATGAGGCACTAATAACCAGCCCTCTGGTACTTTCTCCTGCTCTCTGAAAGTCTGGAGTTCCTGTAGTTTTTCCATGCTCTGGCACCTAATTTATTTTCTTTCTTTCATGCCTGACTAAATCGTGGGCTCCGCTTGGGTAACAGAACACCATCATGTTTTGTATTGTCCTCTCTCTGAGTTCTGTTTCCTGTAGTATTCCCATTATGAATTTTATCGTCTGTTTTTAGTTTTTATTTGAAATGCTAGTATTTTGTTTTAATCCATCCTCCTGGTTTAGATAGTACGTTTATAACTATGTACATATAACATTGTACTTATATTGACGTTTCAAACCTTTATATAGTAAAATTTGGTACTATTCACTTAATAGAGCTCTAAAAATAAATTAGCTATAAACCAAAACTTATATATTCCTAGGACTAGTGTAGCACGTAAATTTCCTTTGTCAGGCCTCAAATTCCAAATAATGGGCTTTATTGAGTGGTTAGGGTTTATTAGAAACATATACACAAAACCTTTTCATAGTGATCCAAGTTTAATAGTACAAATTCTACTCTTTTATTGTCCATTTTGTCAATATATGTACGATGGTCCACATCGTAAGTATATGAACAATCTAAACAGGATAATTTTTTTATTTGTGTTACCTTCCTTGAGTAGATTATTCCTACTACCACTAGAATCTTATATGTCAATATACAGTGATTTAAATTCTCTTGGGGATGTCATTTTCATTACCCCTATTTCTAACTCACTCAGGTAGAGTATCATGTCATCTTTCTTGTTCGTCATTGTCTTTCATTCTTGAGGGAATTGTAAAAATTCTCATTGTAACATAAATAGTTTACCTCCTCATGTATATATATGACCTTACTTGTTTCATTGTTCTCTCTGTATATATTTCCATGAATAAAAGCCAGGATTCATTATTATAGAAACAGAAACTACCATTTCTATTACACTAATAGTAGCCATATTCATTCTGTTATACTTGGCAATTTCTCAAAGTTCTTGTATATTAATGTTACTCACGTGTACGGTTGCAATATATAAATGCTTTGAGATGCTCCATGGCCATCCAAAAGCATGGAATTTAAAGTTACCAATTTGTTTTTGTAAGGAACAACGGACCAGTCAAAATCTAACTTAAGAACATGTAATAACACTTATTTCATATATAAAACTTTATGTATGGTTAAGCTCTGTTATAAGCCACAATAAACATGAAAAAATGACAACTTTTGAGCCATTAAATTAGAGTCTAGATTCTTTCTTAAGTGAAATATTTTGCTAAAATCTTGATATGTGTGACAAACATTTTTATTAATTTTCCAGTAATATTTTTTGCAGTATTAAATCTAAGCGTGTCAGGTAATATCTGTCCACCTATAATAATTTTGTTTTAAAAATCTCACCTGAAAACATCAAGATGAATGTTGTTTGTACAGAATATAATGTTTACGTTTTGGATACACAACTTCTGGATTTGTTTCCTTGATAACTGTTACCTTAAGCATAAGTCTATTCACCAACACTTTAAAAATTAATGGATATTGTGAATTGATGACGCCCATTCATGTATTTAAAAATAAGTCAATAACCAATTAATTCTCCCTTGTTCGTGAATATTATTGTAGATGTAATTAATATTAATTAAAATATTAAAATTTAATATAAAAATAATATATTCCTAATTTGAAATTATAATTGTTATTATACAAATGACAAGTAATCATAACGACACTACAAAATTATATTAAGAGGATCGTATTAAAGTCATTATATAGATATATTTCTTTACTGAACAATGCCACTCGCATCAGACCATCATTGATCTTGATACAACCATTAAATGTTTAATTCAGCTGCTGGATGTCTTTATGGTAGTATTCCTGGCGACGAGAACTATCTTTGCATTGGTTTTTCATGAGACAGAACATAGCATAAGCCTAGTATTATTAAAAAATATATTTTGCAGTTGGTCCACCTTTTGACTTGGTTTCTCATATGTATAAATGCTGACATTTGGATCAGGAGAACTTTAGTAAATGTGGTGGCTATAAAAGTTTAGTGGTCGGTAACCATAATTAGAGTAGAAAGGGTAGGATGGTTCCGACTCTGGCTCGGCCGACCTCTTGTAGAAATGACGGATATAAGTGTTGTGGGCCGTAGGAGTAAATTGGGTATGTTGGTTCAGGCTCTGGCTCGGCAGACCTCTTGTAGTAATGGCGACCATAACTGAGTTGTGGGTCGTAGGAGTAAATTGGGTATGTTGGTTCAGGTTCTGGCTCGGCAGACCTCTTTCCATTGTAGTAACGGTGAATGTATTTAGGGTAAGCACTACCGTAATTGCTCGTCACGTAACTGGGCTCCGCATCTCGCTTCTCAATTTCAGAAGCGCAAACGGCAGCTGCCAGGATCACAAACACCTATACATAAAAAAAAATAATCTTAGTGTCATGATATTTAGAAGTAAAGAATTTTTCTTTTTGTACATGTAAGATTCCTACAAATTACCAAATGATATGCCTAATTTTAATATAATATAATATTTTGATTGTAAATTCATGTAAGTGAAGTAAATCGTTGGCGCTACTCACCAAGAGCTTCATGGTTGATAGTTGATCGGCTGTGGCCACAGCTGAGCGAGTGTGTCTTGCAGCAGTGACACCAGGGCTTTTATACGAGAGAGAGGCAGATATCCTTGGGTTTCCCCTCAATTTTATGATGACGTTCCAATGAGAAAGCTGTAGTTATAATTGTATCTTCTTTATTTAATTCTAAATATTGGAGTGTTAATCCAATTGCACATTGTACGAATTGTCTTTCGTTTAGGTTAATAGTTACAATTGATTTTAGTTAAATTGAAAATATTTTATATGCATGCACATGTTTTATATCTCGCTAGGAGTATGTCCCTTTCATGATTCCATGTTAATACAACTTTAATTTGTCACTGGAACAGACATGTTCATCATGGGCTGTTTTTCGCTCATTTTTTCGGAGTTGCATTCTGTAGTAGATAAGTAGTTCGACCTTAAGGAGGGATTTCGATGTAAGCCAATATTATATTTGTACACAATCTGCCTGTCCCTGACGAAACAAATTATAATTATTATCATAATAAATGCTCATTTGAGTGCCAACCAGAGTTTTGGAACTTAACAAAAATGATTACTAAGGTTTTCTCAATGAGTGTGAATTAGAGTGTGAGGATATTAAATTTAAGCATTGTTTTCTAGAAATGTTGTAAATTCATGAGCTTCTTTCAAGTGCAGAGCGTGTTAGTGTGACCCTCACGTATCAACACGGAAGATTTCCCTGTTGCCTTGGAGATAAATTTAACTCAGATGACTTGAAGCTCATATGTCGAAAGGAATGTAAACTTGTATTGAGTAGTTATAAGGTGCTTTGTTATATAACTCTATATCTTTGTGGATTGTTACCTGATATATTCCGGATTTAGAGCACCCGGATGTATTATACTTGCCTGCGAAATTATAGGTAAGATGTTTGGAGATCTTATTTGGTTGAACTCTGCAATAGTATATTTGCTGGAATTGAAATATCTTACCTAGACAAAATATATATGCGCGTTTTATATTCCGGGACACTTACTATATTTATGTGTGTATTCACCTAATTGTACTCACCTAATTGTGCTTGCGAGGGTTGAGCTTTGGGTCTTTGGTCCCGCCTCTCAACTGTCAATCAACTGGTGTACAGATTCCTGAGCCTACTGGGCTCTATCATATCTGCATTTGATGTGTGTGTGTGTGTGTGTGTGTGTGTGTGTGTGTGTGTGTGTGTGTGTGTGTGTGTGTGTGTGTGTGTGTGTGTGTGTGTGTGTGTGTGTGTGTGTGTGTGTGTGTGTGTGTGTGCTCGTCACACACGTAGTCACACACATCATAGTAGCCTCTTTCTCACAAACTTAGTCGTCCTCCTGTATGGTTAACTACCTATTTCATTTCAGACACTTTTCTAAACTTTTAAGTGCTTTATTGCGTAGACCTCTTAGAATCTACTGATGTTTTACTCACACACCTTATAATTCTATGTGAACGTGTCAGTCATCTCATCAGTTTCTTCACTGTTGTTTTTCCCATGATGTAACTGTGAAGTAGCTACGGTTGGAAATATATTGCATTTAACATGACGTTTTAAAATCTCCTCCAATCTTCCCACAATAAGGCACTAATAACCAGCCCTCTGGTACTTTCTCCTGCTCTCTGAAAGTCTGGAGTTCCTGTAGTTTTTCCATGCTCTGGCACCTAATTTGTTTTCTTTCTTTCATGCCTGACTAAAACGTGGGGTCCGCTTGGGTAACAGAACACCATCATGTTTTGTATTGTCCTCTCTCTGAGTTCTGTTTCCTGTAGTATTCTCATTATGAATTTTATCGTCTGTTTTTAGTTTTTATTTGAAATGCTAGTATTTTGTTTTAATCCATCCTCCTGGTTTAGATAGTACGTTTTAACTATGTACATATAACATTGTACTTATATTGACGTTTCAAACCTTTATATAGTAAAATTTGGTACTATTCACTTAATAGAGCTCTAAAAATAAATTAGCTATAAACCAAAACTTATATATTCCTAGGACTAGTGTAGCACGTAAATTTTCTTTGTCAGGTCTCAAATTCCAAATAATGGGCTTTATTGAATGGTTAGGGTTTATTAGAAACATATACACAAAACCTTTTCATAGTGATCCAAGTTTAATAGTACAAATTCTACTCTTTTATTGTCCATTTTGTCAATATATGTACGATGGTCCACATCGTAAGTATATGAACAATCTAAACAGGATAATTTTTTATTTGTGTTACCTTCCTTGAGTAGATTATTCCTACTACCACTAGAATCTTATATGTCAATATACAGTGATTTAAATTCTCTTGGGGATGTCATTTTCATTACCCCTATTTCTAACTCACTCAGGTAGAGTATCATGTCATCTTTCTTGTTCGTCATTGTCTTTCATTCTTGAGGGAATTGTAAAAATTCTCATTGTAACATAAATAGTTTACCTCCTCATGTATATATATGACCTTACTTGTTTCATTGTTCTCTCTGTATATATTTCCATGAATAAAAGCCAGGATTCATTATTATAGAAACAGAAACTACCATTTCTATTACACTAATAGTAGCCACATTCATTCTGTTATACTTGGCAATTTCTCAAAGTTCTTGTATATTAATGTTACTCTCGTGTACGGTTGCAATATATAAATGCTTTGAGATGCTCCGTGGCCATCCAAAAGCATGGAATTTAAAGTTACCAATTTGTTTTTGTAAGGAACAACGGACCAGTCAAAATCTAACTTAAGAACATGTAATAACACTTATTTCATATATAAAACTTTATGTATGGTTAAGCTCTGTTATAAGCCACAATAAACATGAAAAAATGACAACTTTTGAGCAATTAAATTAGAGTCTAGATTCTTTCTTAAGTGAAATATTTTGCTAAAATCTTGATATGTGTGACAAACATTTTTATTAATTTTCCAGTAATATTCTTTTGCAGTATTAAATCTAAGCGTGTCAGGTAATATCTGTCCACTATAATAATTTTGTTTTAAAAATCTCACCTGAAAACATCAAGATGAATGTTGTTTGTACAGAATATAATGTTTACGTTTTGGATACACAACTTCTGGATTTGTTTCCTTGATAACTGTTACCTTAAGCATAAGTCTATTCACCAACACTTTAAAAATTAATGGATATTGTGAATTGATGACGCCCATTCATGTATTTAAAAATAAGTCAATAACCAATTAATTCTCCCTTGTTCGTGAATATTATTGTAGATGTAATTAATATTAATTAAAATATTAAAATTTAATATAAAAATAATATATTCCTAATTTGTAAATATAATTGTTATTATACAAATGACAAGTAATCATAACGACACTACAAAATTATATTAGGAGGATCGTATTAAAGTCATTATATAGATATATTTCTTTACTGAACAATGCCACTCGCATCAGACCATCATTGATCTTGATACAACCATTAAATGTTTAATTCAGCTGCTGGATGTCTTTATGGTAGTATTCCTGGCGACGAGAACTATCTTTGCATTGGTTTTTCATGAGACAGAACATAGCATAAGCCTAGTATTATTAAAAAATATATTTTGCAGTTGGTCCACCTTTTGACTTGGTTTCTCATATGTATAAATGCTGACATTTGGATCAGGAGAACTTTAGTAAATGTGGTGGCTATAAAAGTTTAGTGGTCGGTAACCATAATTAGAGTAGAAAGGGTAGGATGGTTCCGACTCTGGCTCGGCCGATCTCTTGTAGAAATGACGGATATAAGTGTGTTGTGGGCCGTAGGAGTAAATTGGGTATGTTGGTTCAGGCTCTGGCTCGGCAGACCTCTTGTAGTAATGGCGACCATAACTGAGTTGTGGGTCGTAGGAGTAAATTGGGTATGTTGGTTCAGGTTCTGGCTCGGCAGACCTCTTTCCATTGTAGTAACGGTGAATGTATTTAGGGTAAGCACTACCGTAATTGCTCGTCACGTAACTGGGCTCCGCATCTCGCTTCTCAATTTCAGAAGCGCAAACGGCAGCTGCCAGGATCACAAACACCTATACATAAAAAAAATAATCTTAGTGTCATGATATTTAGAAGTAAAGAATTTTTCTTTTTGTACATGTAAGATTCCTACAAATTACCAAATGATATGCCTAATTTTAATATAATATAATATTTTGATTGTAAATTCATGTAAGTGAAGTAAATCGTTGGCGCTACTCACCAAGAGCTTCATGGTTGATAGTTGATCGGCTGTGGCCACAGCTGAGCGAGTGTGTCTTGCAGCAGTGACACCAGGGCTTTTATACGAGAGAGAGGCAGATATCCTTGGGTTTCCCCTCAATTTTATGATGACGTTCCAATGAGAAAGCTGTAGTTATAATTGTATCTTCTTTATTTAATTCTAAATATTAGAATGTTAATCCAATTGCATATTGTACGAATTGTCTTTCGTTTAGGTTAATAGTTACAATTGATTTTAGTTAAATTGAAAATTTTATATGCATGCACATTTTTTATATCTCGCTAGGAGTATGTCCCTTTCATGATTCCATGTTAATACAACTTTAATTTGTCATTGGAACAGACATGTTCATCATGGGCTGTTTTTCGCTCATTTTTTCGGAGTTGCATTCTGTAGAATAAGTAGTTCGACCTTAAGGAGGGATTTCGATGTAAGCCAATATTATATTGTACACAATCTGCCTGTCCCTGACGAAACAAATTATAATTATTATCATAATAAATGCTCATTTGAGTGCCAACCAGAGTTTTGGAACTTAACAAAAATGATTACTAAGGTTTCTCAATGAGTGTGGAATTAGAGTGTGAGGATATTAAATT
>WNGS01001249.1:0-17083 GCA_020271785.1 Procambarus virginalis | reverse complement strand
TGTGTGTGTGGTGTGTGTGTGTGTGTTGCTCGTCACACACGTAGTCACACACATCATAGTAGCCTCTTTCTCACAAACTTAGTCGTCCTCCTGTATGGTTAACTACCTATTTCATTTCAGACACTTTTCTAAACTTTTAAGTGCTTTATTGCGTAGACCTCTTAGAATCTACTGATGTTTTACTCACACACCTTATAATTCTATGTGAACGTGTCAGTCAACTCATGAGTTTCTTCACTGTTGTTTTTCCCATGATGTAACTGTGAAGTAACTACGGTTGGAAATATATTGCATTTAACATGACGTTTTAAAATCTCCTCCAATCTTCCCACAATGAGGCACTAATAACCAGCCCTCTGTACTTTTTCTCCTGCTCTCTGAAAGTCTGGAGTTCCTGTAGTTTTTCCATGCTCTGGCACCTAATTTGTTTTCTTTCTTTCATGCCTGACTAAATCGTGGGGTCCGCTTGGGTAACAGAACACCATCATGTTTTGTATTGTCCTCTCTCTGAGTTCTGTTTCCTGTAGTATTCTCATTATGAATTTTATCGTCTGTTTTTAGTTTTTATTTGAAATGCTAGTATTTTGTTTTAATCCATCCTCCTGGTTTAGATAGTACGTTTATAACTATGTACATATAACATTGTACTTATATTGACGTTTCAAACCTTTATATTATGTAATATTATAGTATACTATTCACTTAATAGAGCTCTAAAAATAAATTAGCTATAAACCAAAACTTATATATTCCTAGGACTAGTGTAGCACGTAAATTCCTTTGTCAGGTCCTCAAATTCCAAATAATGGGCTTTATTGAATGGTTAGGTTTATTAGAAACATATACACAAAACCTTTTCATAGTGATCCAAGTTTAATAGTACAAATTCTACTCTTTTATTGTCCATTTTGTCAATATATGTACGATGGTCCACATCGTAAGTATATGAACAATCTAAACAGGATAATTTTTTTATTTGTGTTACCTTCCTTGAGTAGATTATTCCTACTACCACTAGAATCTTATATGTCAATATACAGTGATTTAAATTCTCTTGGGGATGTCATTTTCATTACCCCTATTTCTAACTCACTCAGGTAGAGTATCATGTCATCTTTCTTGTTCGTCATTGTCTTTCATTCTTGAGGGAATTGTAAAAATTCTCATTGTAACATAAATAGTTTACCTCCTCATGTATATATATGACCTTACTTGTTTCATTGTTCTCTCTGTATATATTTCCATGAATAAAAGCCAGGATTCATTATTATAGAAACAGAAACTACCATTTCTATTACACTAATAGTAGCCATATTCATTCTGTTATACTTGGCAATTTCTCAAAGTTCTTGTATATTAATGTTACTCTCGTGTACGGTTGCAATATATAAATGCTTTGAGATGCTCCATGGCCATCCAAAAGCATGGAATTTAAAGTTACCAATTTGTTTTTGTAAGGAACAACGGACCAGTCAAAATCTAACTTAAGAACATGTAATAACACTTATTTCATATATAAAACTTTATGTATGGTTAAGCTCTGTTATAAGCCACAATAAACATGAAAAAATGACAACTTTTGAGCCATTAAATTAGAGTCTAGATTCTTTCTTAAGTGAAATATTTTGCTAAAATCTTGATATGTGTGACAAACATTTTTATTAATTTTCCAGTAATATTCTTTTGCAGTATTAAATCTAAGCGTGTCAGGTAATATCTGTCCACCTATAATAATTTTGTTTTAAAATCTCACCTGAAAACATCAAGATGAATGTTGTTTGTACAGAATATAATGTTTACGTTTTGGATACACAACTTCTGGATTTGTTTCCTTGATAACTGTTACCTTAAGCATAAGTCTATTCACCAACACTTTAAAAATTAATGGATATTGTGAATTGATGACGCCCATTCATGTATTTAAAAATAAGTCAATAACCAATTAATTCTCCCTTGTTCGTGAATATTATTGTAGATGTAATTAATATTAATTAAAATATTAAATTTAATATAAAAATATATTCCTAATTTGAAATTATAATTGTTATTATACAAATGACAAGTAATCATAACGACACTACAAAATTATATTAGGAGGATCGTATTAAAGTCATTATATAGATATATTTCTTTACTGAACAATGCCACTCGCATCAGACCATCATTGATCTTGATACAACCATTAAATGTTTAATTCAGCTGCTGGATGTCTTTATGGTAGTATTCCTGGCGACGAGAACTATCTTTGCATTGGTTTTTCATGAGACAGAACATAGCATAAGCCTAGTATTATAAAAAAATATATTTTGCAGTTGGTCCACCTTTTGACTTGGTTTCTCATATGTATAAATGCTGACATTTGGATCAGGAGAACTTTAGTAAAGGTGGTGGCTATAAAAGTTTAGTGGTCGGTAACCATAATTAGAGTAGAAAGGGTAGGATGGTTCCGACTCTGGCTCGGCCGACCTCTTGTAGAAATGACGGATATAACTGTGTTGTGGGCCGTAGGAGTAAGTTGGGTATGTTGGTTCAGGCTCTGGCTCGGCAGACCTCTTGTAGTAATGGCGACCATAACTGAGTTGTGGGTCGTAGGAGTAAATTGGGTATGTTGGTTCAGGTTCTGGCTCGGCAGACCTCTTTCCATTGTAGTAACGGTGAATGTATTTAGGGTAAGCACTACCGTAATTGCTCGTCACGTAACTGGGCTCCGCATCTCGCTTCTCAATTTCAGAAGCGCAAACGGCAGCTGCCAGGATCACAAACACCTATACATAAAAAAAAATAATCTTAGTGTCATGATATTTAGAAGTAAAGAATTTTTCTTTTTGTACATGTAAGATTCCTACAAATTACCAAATGATATGCCTAATTTTAATATAATATAATATTTTGATTGTAAATTCATGTAAGTGAAGTAAATCGTTGGCGCTACTCACCAAGAGCTTCATGGTTGATAGTTGATCGGCTGTGGCCACAGCTGAGCGAGTGTGTCTTGCAGCAGTGACACCAGGGCTTTTATACGAGAGAGAGGCAGATATCCTTGGGTTTCCCCTCAATTTTATGATGACGTTCCAATGAGAAAGCTGTAGTTATAATTGTATCTTCTTTATTTAATTCTAAATATTAGAATGTTAATCCAATTGCATATTGTACGAATTGTCTTTCGTTTAGGTTAATAGTTACAATTGATTTTAGTTAAATTGAAAATATTTTATATGCATGCACATGTTTTATATCTCGCTAGGAGTATGTCCCTTTCATGATTCCATGTTAATACAACTTTAATTTGTCATTGGAACAGACATGTTCATCATGGGCTGTTTTTCGCTCATTTTTTCGGAGTTGCATTCTGTAGAAGATAAGTAGTTCGACCTTAAGGAGGGATTTCGATGTAAGCCAATATTATATTTGTACACAATCTGCCTGTCCCTGACGAAACAAATTATAATTATTATCATAATAAATGCTCATTTGAGTGCCAACCAGAGTTTTGGAACTTAACAAAAATGATTACTAAGATTTTCTCAATGAGTGTGAATTAGAGTGTGAGGATATTAAATTTAAGCATTGTTTTCTAGAAATGTTGTAAATTCATGAGCTTCTTTCAAGTGCAGAGCGTGTTAGTGTGACCCTCACGTATCAACACGGAAGATTTCCCTGTTGCCTTGGAGATAAATTTAACTCAGATGACTTGGAGCTCATATGTCGAAAGGAATGTAAACTTGTATTGAGTAGTTATAAGGTGCTTTGTTATATAACTCTATATCTTTGTGGATTGATACCTGATATATTCCGGATTTAGAGCACCCGGATGTATTATACTTACCTGCGAAATTATAGGTAAGATGTTTGGAGATCTTATTTGGTTGAACTCTGCAATAGTATATTTGCTGGAATTGAAATATCTTACCTAGACAAAATATATATGCGCGTTTTATATTCCGGGACACTTACTATATTTATGTGTGTACTCACTAATTGTACTCACCTAATTGTGCTTGCGGGGGTTGAGCTTTGGCTCTTTGGTCCCGCCTCTCAACTGTCAATCAACTGGTGTACAGATTCCTGAGCCTACTGGGCTCTATCATATCTGCATTTGATGTGTGTGTGTGTGTGTGTGTGTGTGTGTGTGTGTGTGTGTGTGTGTGTGTGTGTGTGTGTGTGTGTGTGTGTGTGTGTGTGTGTGTGTGTGTGTGTGTGTGTGTGTGTGTGTGTGTGTGTGTGTGTGTGTGGGTGTGTGTGTGTGGTGTGTGTGTGTGTGTGTGTGTGTGTGTGTGTGTGTGTGTGTGTGTGTGTGTGTGCTCGTCACACACGTAGTCACACACATCATAGTAGCCTCTTTCTCACAAACTTAGTCGTCCTCCTGTATGGTTAACTACCTATTTCATTTCAGACACTTTTCTAAACTTTTAAGTGCTTTATTGCGTAGACCTCTTAGAATCTACTGATGTTTTACTCACACACCTTATAATTCTATGTGAACGTGTCAGTCATCTCATCAGTTTCTTCACTGTTGTTTTTCCCATGATGTAACTGTGAAGTAACTACGGTTGGAAATATATTGCATTTAACATGACGTTTTAAAATCTCCTCCAATCTTCCCACAATGAGGCACTAATAACCAGCCCTCTGGTACTTTCTCCTGCTCTCTGAAAGTCTGGAGTTCCTGTAGTTTTTCCATGCTCTGGCACCTAATTTGTTTTCTTTCTTTCATGCCTGACTAAATCGTGGGGTCCGCTTGGGTAACAGAACACCATCATGTTTTGTATTGTCCTCTCTCTGAGTTCTGTTTCCTGTAGTATTCTCATTATGAATTTTATCGTCTGTTTTTAGTTTTTATTTGAAATGCTAGTATTTTGTTTTAATCCATCCTCCTGGTTTAGATAGTACGTTTTAACTATGTACATATAACATTGTACTTATATTGACGTTTCAAACCTTTATATAGTAAAATTTGGTACTATTCACTTAATAGAGCTCTAAAAATAAATTAGCTATAAACCAAAACTTATATATTCCTAGGACTAGTGTAGCACGTAAATTTTCTTTGTCAGGTCTCAAATTCCAAATAATGGGCTTTATTGAATGGTTAGGGTTTATTAGAAACATATACACAAAACCTTTTCATAGTGATCCAAGTTTAATAGTACAAATTCTACTCTTTTATTGTCCATTTTGTCAATATATGTACGATGGTCCACATCGTAAGTATATGAACAATCTAAACAGGATAATTTTTTTATTTGTGTTACCTTCCTTGAGTAGATTATTCCTACTACCACTAGAATCTATATGTCAATATACAGTGATTTAAATTCTCTTGGGGATGTCATTTTCATTACCCCTATTTCTAACTCACTCAGGTAGAGTATCATGTCATCTTTCTTGTTCGTCATTGTCTTTCATTCTTGAGGGAATTGTAAAAATTCTCATTGTAACATAAATAGTTTACCTCCTCATGTATATATATGACCTTACTTGTTTCATTGTTCTCTCTGTATATATTTCCATGAATAAAAGCCAGGATTCATTATTATAGAAACAGAAACTACCATTTCTATTACACTAATAGTAGCCATATTCATTCTGTTATACTTGGCAATTTCTCAAAGTTCTTGTATATTAATGTTACTCTCGTGTACGGTTGCAATATATAAATGCTTTGAGATGCTCCATGGCCATCCAAAAGCATGGAATTTAAGTTACCAATTTGTTTTTGTAAGGAACAACGGACCAGTCAAAATCTAACTTAAGAACATGTAATAACACTTATTTCATATATAAAACTTTATGTATGGTTAAGCTCTGTTATAAGCCACAATAAACATGAAAAAATGACAACTTTTGAGCCATTAAATTAGAGTCTAGATTCTTTCTTAAGTGAAATATTTTGCTAAAATCTTGATATGTGTGACAAACATTTTTATTAATTTTCCAGTAATATTCTTTTGCAGTATTAAATCTAAGCGTGTCAGGTAATATCTGTCCACCTATAATAATTTTGTTTTTAAAAATCTCACCTGAAAACATCAATGAATGTTGTTTGTACAGAATATAATGTTTACGTTTTGGATACACAACTTCTGGATTTGTTTCCTTGATAACTGTTACCTTAAGCATAAGTCTATTCACCAACACTTTAAAAATTAATGGATATTGTGAATTGATGACGCCCATTCATGTATTTAAAAATAAGTCAATAACCAATTAATTCTCCCTTTTCGTGAATATTATTGTAGATGTAATTAATATTAATTAAAATATTAAAATTTAATATAAAAATAATATATTCCTAATTTTAAATTATAATTGTTATTATACAAATGACAAGTAATCATAACGACACTACAAAATATATTAAGAGGATCGTATTAAAGTCATTATATAGATATATTTCTTTACTGAACAATGCCACTCGCATCAGACCATCATTGATCTTGATACAACCATTAAATGTTTAATTCAGCTTCTGCTGGATGTCTTTATGTAGTATTCCTGGCGACGAGAACTATCTTTGCATTGGTTTTTCATGAGACAGAACATAGCATAAGCCTAGTATTATTAAAAAATATATTTTGCAGTTGGTCCCCTTTTGACTTGGTTTCTCATATGTATAAATGCTGACATTTGGATCAGGAGACTTTAGTAAATGTGGTGGCTATAAAAGTTTAGTGGTCGGTAACCATAATTAGAGTAGAAAGGGTAGGATGGTTCCGACTCTGGCTCGGCCGACCTCTTGTAGAAATGACGGTATAACTGTGTTGTGGGCCGTAGGAGTAAATTGGGTATGTGGTTCAGGCTCTGGCTCGGCAGACCTCTTGTAGTAATGGCGACCATAACTGAGTTGTGGGTCGTAGGAGTAATTTGGGTATGTAGGTTCAGGTTCTGGCTCGGCAGACCTCTTTCCATTGTAGTAACGGTGAATGTATTTAGGGTAAGCACTACCGTAATTGCTCGTCACGTAACTGGGCTCCGCATCTCGCTTCTCATTTNTTTATTATACAAATGACAAGTAATCATAACGACACTACAAAATTATATTAGGAGGATCGTATTAAAGTCATTATATAGATATATTTCTTTACTGAACAATGCCACTCGCATCAGACCATCATTGATCTTGATACAACCATTAAATGTTTAATTCAGCTGCTGGATGTCTTTATGGTAGTATTCCTGGCGACGAGAACTATCTTTGCATTGGTTTTCATGAGACAGAACATAGCATAAGCTTAGTATTATTAAAAAATATATTTGCAGTTGGTCCACCTTTGACTTGGTTTCTCATATGTATAAATGCTGACATTTGGATCAGGAGAACTTTAGTAAATGTGGTGGCTATAAAAGTTTAGTGGTCGGTAACCATAATTAGAGTAGAAAGGGTAGGATGGTTCCGACTCTGGCTCGGCCGATCTCTTGTAGAAATGACGGATATAAGTGTGTTGTGGGCCGTAGGAGTAAATTGGGTATGTTGGTTCGGCTCTGGTTCGGCAGACCTCTTGTAGTAATGGCGACCATAACTGAGTTGTGGTCGTAGGAGTAAATTGGGTATGTAGGTTCAGGTTCTGGCTCGGCAGACCTCTTTCCATTGTAGTAACGGTGAATGTATTTTGGGTAAGCACTACCGTAATTGCTCGTCACGTAACTGGGCTCCGCATCTCGCTTCTCAATTTCAGAAGCGCAAACGGCAGCTGCCAGGATCACAAAACACCTATACATAAAAAAAATAATCTTAGTGTCATGATATTTAGGAGTAAAGAATTTTTCTTTTTGTACTAGTAAGATTCCTACAAATTACCAAATGATATGCCTAATTTTAATATAATATAATATTTTGAATGTAAATTCATGTAAGTGAAGTAAATCGTTGACGCTACTCACCAAGAGCTTCATGGTTGATAGTTGATCGGCTGTGGCCACAGCTGAGCGAGTGTGTCTTGCAGCAGTGACACCAGGGCTTTTATATGAGAGAGAGGCAGATATCCTTGGGTTTCCCCTCAATTTTATGATGGCGTTCCAATGAGAAAGCTGTAGATATAATTGTATCTTCTTTATTTAATTCTAAATATTAGAATGTTAATCCAATTGCATATTGTACAAATTGTCTTTCGTTTAGGTTATAGTTACAACTGATTTTAGATAAATTGAAAATATTTGTATGCATGCACATATTTTATATTTCGCTAGGAGTATGTCCCTTTCATGATTCCATGTTAATACAACTTTAATTTGTCATTGGAACAGACATGTTCATCATGGGCTGTTTTTCGCTCATTTTTTCGGAGTTGCATTCTGTAGAAGATAAGTAGTTCGACCTTAAGGAGGGATTTCGATGTAAGCCAAATTATATTTGTACACAATCTGCCTGTCCCTGACGAAACAAATTATAATTATTATCATAATAAATGCTCATTTGAGTGCCAACCAGAGTTTTGGAACTTAACAAAAATGATTACTAAGATTTCTCAATGAGTGTGAATTAGAGTGCGAGGATATTAAAATTAAGCATTGTTTTCTAGAATGTTGTAAATTCATGAGCTTCTTTCAAGTGCAGAGCGTGTTAGTGTGACCCTCACGTATCAACACGGAAGATTTCCCTGTTGCTTTGGAGATAAATTTAACTCAGATGACTTGGAGCTCATATGTCGAAAGGAATGTAAACTTGTATTGAGTAGTTATAAGGTGCTTTGTTATATAACTCTATATCTTTGTGGATTGATACCTGATATATTCCTAATTAGAGCACCTGGATGTATTATACTTACCTGCGAAATTATAGGTAAGATTTTTGGAGATCTTATTTGGTTGAACTCTGCAATAGTATATTTGCTGGAATTGAAAAATCTTACCTAGACAAAATATATATGCGCGTTTTATATTCCGGGACACTTACTATATTTATGTGTGTACTTACCTAATTGTACTCTTCTAATTGTGCTTGTGAGGGTTGAGCTTTGGCTCTTTGGTCCCGCCTCTCAACTGTCAATCAACTGGTGTACAGATTCCTGAGCCTACTGGGCTCTATCATATCTGCATTTGATGTGTATTCACTTAGTTGTATTAACTTAGTTGTATTTTACGGGGGTTGAGCTTTGGCTCTTTGGTCCCGCATCTCAACTGTCAATCAACTGGTGTACTGATTCCTGAGCCTACTGGGTTCCATCATATCTGCATTTGTTGTGTGTGTGTGTGTGTGTGTGTGTGTGGTGTGTGTGTGTGTGTGTGTGTGTGTGTGTGTGTGTGTGTGTGTGTGTGTGTGTGTGTGTGTGTGTGTGTGTGTGTGTGTGTGTGTGTGTGTGTACTCACCTAGTTGTACTCACCTAGTTGTGCTTGCGGGGGTTGAGCTCTGGCTCTTTGCTCCCGCCTCTCAACCGTCAATCAACAGGTGTACAGTTTCCTGAGCCTAATGGGTTCTATCATATCTACACTTGAAACTGTGTATGGAGTCAGCCTCCACCACATCGCTTCCTAATGCATTCCATTTGTCAACCACTCTGACACTAAAAAAGTTCTTTCTAATATCTCTGTGGCTCATTTGGACAACTCAGTTTCCACCTGTGTCCCCTAGTGCGTGTGCCCCTTGTGTTAAACAGCCTGTCTTTATCAACCCTGTCGATTCCCCTGAGAATCTGTGTGTGTGTATTCACTAGTTGTATTCACTTAGTTGTATTCACTTAGTTGTATTTTACGGGGGTTGAGCTTTGCTCTTTCGGCCCGCCTCTCACTGTCAATCAACTGTTTACTAACTACACAACTATTTTTTTTTTTCACACCACACACACACACACACCCAGGAAGCAGCCCGTGACAGCTGACTAACTCCCAGGTACCTATTTACTGCTAGGTAACAGGGCATTCAGGGTGAAAGAAACTTTGCCCATTGTTTCTGCCGGGTGCGGGAATCGAACCCGCGCCACAGAATTACCAATCCTGCACGCTATCCACCAGGCTACCTGGCCCTGTGTGTGTGTGTGTGTGTGTTGTGTGTGTTTGTGTGTGTGTGTGTGTGTGTGTGTGGTGTGTGTGTGTGTGTGTGTGTGTGTGTGTGTGTGTGTGTGTGTGTGTGTGTGTGTGGTGTGTGGTGTGTGTGGTGCGCGTGTGTTTGTGCGTGTGTGTGTGTGTGTGTGTGTGTGTGTGTGTGTGTGGGTGTGTGTGTTGTGTGTGTGTGTGTGTGTGTGTGTGTGTGTGTGTGTGTGTGTGTGTGTGTGTGTGTGTGTGTGTGTGTGTGTGTGTGTGTGTGTGTGTGTGTGTGTGTGTGTGTGTGTACTCACCTAGTTGTACTCACCTAGTTGTGCTTGCGGGGGTTGAGCTCTGGCTCTTTGGTCCCGCCTCTCAATCGTCAATCAACAGGTGTACAGTTTCCTGAGTTTAATGGGCTCTATCATATCTACACTTGAAACTGTGTATGGAGTCAGCCTCCACCACATCGCTTCCTAATGCATTCCATTTGTCAACCACTCTGACACTAAAAAAGTTCTTTCTAATATCTCTGTGGCTCATTTGGGCACTCAGTTTCCACCTGTGTCCCCTAGTGCGTGTGCCCCTTGTGTTAAACAGCCTGTCTTTATCAACCCTGTCGATTCCCCTGAGAATCTTGAATGTGGTGATCATGTCCCCCCTAACTCTTCTGTCTTCCAACGAAGTGAGGTTTAACTCCTGCAGTCGCTCCTCGTAGCTCATACCTCTCAGCTCTGGTACTAGTCTGGTGGCAAACCTTTGAACCTTCTCCAGTTTAGTCTTATGCTTGACTAGATAGGGACTCCATGCTGGAGCCGCATACTCCAGGATTGGTCTGACATATGTGGTATATAATGTTCTGAAAGATTCCTTACACAAGTTTCTAAAGGCCGTTCTTGTGTTTGCCAACCTGGCATATGCTGCTGATGTTATCCTCTTGATATGAGCTTCAGGGGACAGGTCTGGCGTGATATCAACCCCCAGGTCTTTCTCTCTCTCTGACTCTGGAAGTATTTCATCTCCCAAATGATACCTTGTATCTGGTCTCCTGCTTCCTACCCCTATCTTCATTACATTACATTTGCTTGGGTTAAACTCTAACAGCCATTTGTTCGACCATTCCTCCAGCTTGTCCAGCTTGTGTGTGTGTGTGTGTGTGTGTGTGTGTGTGCTCGTCACACACGTAGTCACACACATCATAGTAGCCTCTTTCACACAAACTTAGTCGTCCTCCTGTATGGTTAACTACCTATTTCATTTCAGAAACTTTTCTAAACTTTTAAGTGCTTTATTGTGTAGACCTCTTAGAATCTACTGATGTTTTACTCACACACCTTATAATTCTATGTGAACGCGTCAGTCAACTCATGAGTTTCTTCACTGTTGTTTTTCCCATGATGTACCTGTGAAGTAACTACGGTTGGAAATATATTGCATTTAACATGACGTTTTAAAATCTCCTCCAATCTTCCCACAATGAGGCACTAATAACCAGCCCTCTGGTAATTTCTCCTGCTGTCTGAAAGTTTGGAGTTCCTGTAGTTTTTCCATGCTCTGGCACATAATTTGTTTTCTTTCTTTCATGCCTGACTAAATCGTGGGGTCTGCTTGGGTAAAGAACACCATCATGTTTTGTATTGTCCTCTCTCTGAGTTCTGTTTCCTGTAGTATTCTCATTATGAATTTTATCGTCTGTTTTTAGTTTTCATTTGAAATGCTAGTATTTTGTTTTAATCCATCCTCCTGGTTTAGATAGAACGTTTATAACTATGTACATATAACATTGTACTTATATTGACGTTTCAAACCTTTATATAGTAAAATTTGGTACTATTCACTTAATAGAGCTCTAAAAATAAATTAGCTATAAACCAAAACTTACATATTCCTAGGACTAGTGTAGCACGTAAATTTCCTTTGTCAGGTCTCAAATTCCAAATAATGGGCTTTATTGAATGGTTAGGGTTTATTAGAAACATATACACAAAACCTTTTCATAGTGATCCAAGTTTAATAGTACAAATTCTACTCTTTATTGTCCATTTTGTCAATATATGTACGATGGTCCACATCGTAAGTATATGAACAATCTAAACAGGATAATTTTTTTATTTGTGTTACCTTCCTTGAGTAGATCATTCCTACTACCACTAGAATCTTATATGTCAATATACAGTGATTTAAATTCTCTTGGGGATGTCATTTTCATTACCCCTATTTCTAACTCACTCAGGTAGAGTATCATGTCATCTTTCTTGTTCGTCATTGTCTTTCATTCTTGAGGGAATTGTAAAAATTCTCATTGTAACATAAATAGTTTACCTCCTCATGTATATATATGACCTTACTTGTTTCATTGTTCTCTCTGTATATATTTCCATGAATAAAAGCCAGGATTCATTATTATAGAAACAGAAACTACCATTTCTATTACACTAATAGTAGCCATATTCATTCTGTTATACTTGGCAATTTCTCAAAGTTCTTGTATATTAATGTTACTCTCGTGTACGGTTGCAATATATAAATGCTTTGAGATGCTCCATGGCCATCCAAAAGCATGGAATTTAAAGTTACCAATTTGTTTTTGTAAGGAACAACGGACCAGTCAAAATCTAACTTAAGAACATGTAATAACACTTATTTCATATATAAAACTTTATGTATGGTTAAGCTCTGTTATAAGCCACAATAAACATGAAAAAATGACAACTTTTGAGCCATTAAATTAGAGTCTAGATTCTTTCTTAAGTGAAATATTTTGCTAAAATCTTGATATGTGTGACAAACATTTTTATTAATTTTCCAGTAATATTCTTTTGCAGTATTAAATCTAAGCGTGTCAGGTAATATCTGTCCACCTATAATAATTTTGTTTTAAAAATCTCACCTGAAAACATCAAGATGAATGTTGTTTGTACAGAATATAATGTTTACGTTTTGGATACACAACTTCTGGATTTGTTTCCTTGATAACTGTTACCTTAAGCATAAGTCTATTCACCAACACTTTAAAAATTAATGGATATTGTGAATTGATGACGCCCATTCATGTATTTAAAAATAAGTCAATAACCAATTAATTCTCCCTTGTTCGTGAATATTATTGTAGATGTAATTAATATTAATTAAAATATTAAAATTTAATATAAAAATAATATATTCCTAATTTGAAATTATAATTGTTATTATACAAATGACAAGTAATCATAACGACACTACAAAATTATATTAAGAGGATCGTATTAAAGTCATTATATAGATATATTTCTTTACTGAACAATGCCACTCGCATCAGACCATCATTGATCTTGATACAACCATTAAATGTTTAATTCAGCTGCTGGATGTCTTTATGGTAGTATTCCTGGCGACGAGAACTATCTTTGCATTGGTTTTTCATGAGACAGAACATAGCATAAGCCTAGTATTATTAAAAAATATATTTTGCAGTTGGTCCACCTTTTGACTTGGTTTCTCATATGTATAAATGCTGACATTTGGATCAGGAGAACTTTAGTAAAGGTGGTGGCTATAAAAGTTTAGTGGTCGGTAACCATAATTAGAGTAGAAAGGGTAGGATGGTTCCGACTCTGGCTCGGCCGACCTCTTGTAGAAATGACGGATATAACTGTGTTGTGGGCCGTAGGAGTAAATTGGGTATGTTGGTTCAGGCTCTGGCTCGGCAGACCTCTTGTAGTAATGGCGACCATAACTGAGTTGTGGGTCGTAGGAGTAAATTGGGTATGTTGGTTCAGGTTCTGGCTCGGCAGACCTCTTTCCATTGTAGTAACGGTGAATGTATTTAGGGTAAGCACTACCGTAATTGCTCGTCACGTAACTGGGCTCCGCATCTCGCTTCTCAATTTCAGAAGCGCAAACGGCAGCTGCCAGGATCACAAACACCTATACATAAAAAAAAATAATCTTAGTGTCATGATATTTAGAAGTAAAGAATTTTTCTTTTTGTACATGTAAGATTCCTACAAATTACCAAATGATATGCCTAATTTTAATATAATATAATATTTTGATTGTAAATTCATGTAAGTGAAGTAAATCGTTGGCGCTACTCACCAAGAGCTTCATGGTTGATAGTTGATCGGCTGTGGCCACAGCTGAGCGAGTGTGTCTTGCAGCAGTGACACCAGGGCTTTTATACGAGAGAGAGGCAGATATCCTTGGGTTTCCTCTCAATTTTATGATGACGTTCCAATGAGAAAGCTGTAGATATAATTGTATCTTCTTTATTTAATTCTAAATATTAGAATGTTAATCCAATTGCATATTGTACGAATTGTCTTTCGTTTAGGTTAATAGTTACAATTGATTTTAGTTAAATTGAAAATATTTTATATGCATGCACATGTTTTATATCTCGCTAGGAGTATGTCCCTTTCATGATTCCATGTTAATACAACTTTAATTTGTCATTGGAACAGACATGTTCATCATGGGCTGTTTTTCGCTCATTTTTTCGGAGTTGCATTCTGTAGAAGATAAGTAGTTCGACCTTAAGGAGGGATTTCGATGTAAGCCAATATTATATTTGTACACAATCTGCCTGTCCCTGACGAAACAAATTATAATTATTATCATAATAAATGCTCATTTGAGTGCCAACCAGAGTTTTGGAACTTAACAAAAATGATTACTAAGATTTTCTCAATGAGTGTGAATTAGAGTGTGAGGATATTAAATTTAAGCATTGTTTTCTAGAAATGTTGAAAATTCATGAGCTTCTTTCAAGTGCAGAGCGTGTTAGTGTGACCCTCACGTATCAACACGGAAGATTTCCCTGTTGCCTTGGAGATAAATTTAACTCAGATGACTTGGAGCTCATATGTCGAAAGGAATGTAAACTTGTATTGAGTAGTTATAAGGTGCTTTGCTATATAACTCTATATCTTTGTGGATTGATACCTGAAATATTCCGGATTTAGAGCACCCGGATGTATTATACTTACCTGCGAAATTATAGGTAAGATGTTTGGAGATCTTATTTGGTTGAACTCTGCAATAGTATATTTGCTGGAATTGAAAAATCTTACCTAGGCAAAATATATATGCGCGTTTTATATTCCGGGACACTTACTATATTTATGTGTGTACTCACCTAATTGTACTCTCCTAATTGTGCTTGCGGGGGTTGAGCTTTGGCTCTTTGGTCCCGCCTCTCAACTGTCAATCAACTGGTGTACAGATTCCTGAGCCTACTGGGCTCTATCATATCTGCATTTGATGTGTGTGTGTGTACTTACCTATTTGTACTTACCTATTTGTGCTTGCAGGATCGAGCATTGACTCTTGGATCCCGCCTTTCCAGCTATCGGTTGTTTACACCAATGACTCCTGTCCCATTTCCCTATCATACCTAGTCTTAAAAGTATGAATAGTATTTGCTTCCACAACCTGTTCCCCAAGTACATTCCATTTTTCCACTACTCTCACGCTAAAAGAAAACTTCCTAACATCTCTGTGACTCATCTGAGTTTCCAGTTTCCACCCATGTCCCCTCGTTCTGTTATTATTACGTGTGAACATTTCATCTATTTCCACTTTGTCAATTCCCCTGAGTATTTTATATGTCCCTATCATATCTCCTCTCTCCCTTCTTTTCTCTAGTGTCGTAAGGTTCAGTTCCTTCAGTCGCTCTTCATATCCCTTCCCTCGTAACTCTGGGACAAGCCTCGTCGCAAACCTCTGAACCTTCTCCAGTTTCCTTATGTGTTTCTTCAGGTGGGGGCTCCATGATGGCGCGGCATACTCTAAGACGGGTCTCACGTATGCAGTGTAAAGCGCCCTAAAAGCCTCCTCATTTAGGTTTCTGAATGAAGTTCTAATTTTCGCCAGTGTAGAGTACGCTGCTGTCGTTATCCTATTTATATGTGCCTCAGGAGTTAGATTAGGTGTCACATCCACTCCCAGATCTCTTTCTCGAATCGTTACAGGTAGGCTGTTCCCCTTCATTGTGTACTGTCCCTTTGGTCTCCTATCACCTGATCCCATTTCCATAACTTTACATTTACTGGTGTTAAACTCCAGTAGCCATTTCCCTGACCATCTCTGCAACCTGTTTAAGTCCTCTTGGAGGATCCTACAATCCTCGTCTGTCACAACTCTTCTCATAAATTTTGCGTGATCCGCAAACATTGACATGTATGGATCCACTCCTGTAAACATGTCATTTACGTAAATTAGAAAGAGGATTGGTCCCAGCACCGATCCTTGAGGTACTCCACTTGTTACTGTTCTCCAGTCCGACTTCTCGCCCCTTACCATTACCCTCTGGCTCCTTCCTGTTAGGTAGTTCTTCACCCATTCTAGGGCCTTTCCGCTTACTCCTGCCTGCCTCTCAAGTTTGTATAGCAGTCTCATGTGCGGTACTGTATCAAAGGCCTTTTGGCAGTCAAGAAATATGCAGTCTGTCCTGCTTTATCCTTGTTACTTTATCATAGAATTCTAAAAGGTTTGTTAGGCATGATTTCCCTGTCCAGAAACCATGTTGGTGCTTGTTTACAAACCCAATGCTCTCCAGGTGCTCAACAAGTCTTAGCCTAATTATTCTTTCAAGTATTTTGCAGGGGATGCTTGTCAATGATACGGGTCTGTAGTTAAGTGCCTCCTCCCTGTCACCTTTCTTGAAAATCGGTACGACATTTGCCTCCTTCCAGCAACTGGGCAATTCTCCGACATAAGTGACTCATTAAAGATCATTGCCAGAGGCACACTGAGAGCCTGCGCTGCCTCTTTAAGTATCCACGGTGATACTTTGTCTGGTCCAACAGCTTTATTTGCATCCAGTGTTGTCAACTGTTTCATTACCTCCTCTGCTGTCACCTCTATGTCTGATAGTCTGTCATTTAGGGTAATCGCTTCTAACAATGGGAGCTGCTCAGGCTCGGTTGTGAACACTCCATGGAAATTTGCATTCAGTACCTCGCAGATTTCCTTGTCGCTTTCTGTATATGCCTCCTCTGTTTTCCACAGTCTTGTCACTTGGTCATTTACCGACATCTTCCTTTTGTGTGTGTGTGTGTGTGTGTGTGTGTGTGTGTGTGTGTGTTGTGTGTGTGTGTGTGGTGTGTGTGTGTGTGTGTGTGTGTGTGTGTGTGTGTGTGTGTGT
>WNGS01001248.1:24294-44781 GCA_020271785.1 Procambarus virginalis | reverse complement strand
GATCTTGGGTCCTTACTTAAGGCATTAAAGTCTTAACATTAACCTACAGGGTGCCGAGTGGTTAACAAAGTAGTTGTAAGACACAAGTAGCCCAGTGAAACATTGGAAAAGTTTGCAAATTTGCACAACAAAACGTCTCTGAATGTGAGAGAAATAACAGAAGGTTATGCTCTGTAGTTTTAAAAGGCAACGAGTGAACCAGGAGGGTAAAAGTACCTCCACACCTTCAACCCATATTCATCGTAATCGCTGAGTACAACAAGTATCTGTGAACCCTAAAATGTATACTTCCACTCCAAGGAGGAAGAGCAGCAATGTAAGTAACCTACACAGTAAATCCTCCAACACCTGTAGTCAATGTGTCACCCAAGGATGTGATTCCTAAGACAACTACAGGATGGTGAAGATGTTTGTTTCTGTGAAGAAGAATACTCTATTTATCAATGCAAAACTTATCCTGATCGTACTTCCAAAATCAATGTCTCAAGGAGCTTCACAGATGCAACAGATGCTTGAGCCAACATGATCCCATTACCTGCACCACACAATTACACACATGTAACAGTTGCCGTAAGGGTCAACACCACTCTGTATTGTGTGGAGTTATTAGACCAAAATCGTCTAACCTCAAGGTGGAACAAGAAACCGCCACAACGTTCGGTACTGCAAAGTACGACAGGAGGTAAAGTACTTACTACCAAATCAGAACAAGCAACATTACCTACGGCACAATTGCTGTCAAACGAACAAGAGATCCAAAATCACTATCCTGGTCTCTTCGACCAAGGGTCACAGAAAACATGTATCACCCAACAGGTAGCTGATAAATTGTAACTCAAAACCTTATGTCAAGTAAAGTTGAACATCTCATGTTCCTGACACAATACAGGTCCCCAGAAACAAGGTAATAAGAGTTCGGGTACGTCTAGGAGACTATACCTGCCCAGGGCAAGCTATAGCAGTAGACTAGATCCCATCTGTACTATATGTTCATGGTTTAGGGAACCCAGCCAAACTCCTTGGAGTAAAGGAGTTAAGTTGGTTGACTATAAGATCAAGTCTGACCACCTCACCGATGTTGGTATACTGGTAGGTGCAGACTATTATTATAACTACATCAATGGATGCATCAAACAACAGGGAATGAATCTGTTGCTATCTGCCTGAGGCAAATTGCTCACAGAACCAGTGTTGCATCAGAAACGCCCATGTCAGTAGACAATCAACAAGTCAATTTAGTAATGGTTGTGTGACTAGGCTTAGAACAGTCACGACTCAGTCAGAAACAGGTGTTGAGGATAACTCTGATCACCTGTACATAAATTATAGGATCTAGACACCTTGGGCATCGTCCCTGAACAAACCAGTCCTGATGATACCTGGACCTACCAAGAATATCTTGACTCAGTTATCTATAAGGAGAATTAGTACTGGGTCAGACTGCCATGGAAACTGAATCATCAGCAACTACCTTTGAACCATTTCATGGCATTGAATCAATTAAAATCTCAGGTAGCTCGGCTGAAGAAGCAACCTGACAAATTAAAACTGTACCACTATGGAGTTGGACAAACTTAAAACAGTACCAAGTTCTTGCCCGCCCTCATGACTTATTTTAATGACTGGAGGACAGGTCCTCACACTGCTCCCCTCTCTGGTCTTAAATCTCACCAATTAATTACTGCCTTAATTTCTGGCCAATCCAGCCATCGACGACCTACTTCAGCTGGTAGGAGGGGCGTTGCACACTTAGTACCGCACAGCTGACCTCTTCCCCACACTAAAGGCTGGACCTTAGGACTAGGCCTATGTCAGAAAGTTTTTTATTTTTTTTTTATTTTTACATGCAAAGCATGCAACAATAAAAACAACACATAATACAGAACACAACAAAATTAAAACAATAGACCACCGGCCAGAAGGGCCGATTGCACAACACAGCTAACCACAAACACGATAAATGTATAGAAAAAATACAGCACACATTAAGGCACAAAGCATAATACAATGGCAAAACTAACAATCACATTAACATCACAAACAAAACTTTCATAAAACAAAACATACATCAAAAGGCAGAACAGGAAACATAACAGTACAAACAATACATTTCAAACAAAACATTAAGAAAAAACATGTACAACAGGTAAAGCAATATGAAAACACCAGGTCAAACGTACAGCACAGAAATAATACAGGAATAAAAACACACCAAACCAACTGCCCCGTAACAAAGGGCGAGGCCAAAACAAACAATAATAATAAATAAGCAAACCACACAACCCAAATAAACAAAACAGGTACAAACACAACAAACTACATGCATTGGCCTGAAGGACCGAGAAATAAAACAACATAAAGTACATCAAGAAACATAACAAGACACTTCACACAGCACCCAACTAAGAATACCAACAAAAACAACAACTACAGTAACATGAAATCAGCGTACATATTTGCTCGGGAACATATTCCGTGGAAACCGCACATGGTACGCCTCCCAATACATCCACGTTTTCCAGGAGTCGTGGCCTAACTTCGGGAGCGCCATTTGATCCGGAATCCCGGAAACAAACGCCCGCAGACGCGGAACCCACACAGTGTCCCTCTGGACGCCAGTAGGCGCCACCCGATCCCATACACTCGGAATCCGCCCACCAGTAAAGTCCTCCGGCCGTTCAAGCAGCAGGAACCTGGCAATCTGGGCCACCAGGTCCCCAATGCACGCAGGAGGGGGCTCGACAAAGGGCTCAACAGAGGGCACCACCACAGGGGCATCAGCGACCATGGGCTCACCACCAGACGACTACAGGGAATCACGGCGGCACGCATCCTTTCTCAAAGTCACCACCAGGCCACACACAGCACCAGCATCCTCACCACCCCCGGCACCTGAAGCCACCACACTCCACTGCGGAGAGCCCCCGTGCGGGGAAGGAATAGGAGGCACACACGAGACACAGGCACCAGCCCCAGCAGGCACATGTACCTCCGCCACCACCAACCGTGGAGGCAACGACCCATCTGGAGCCACGCCGTCACCACCAGAAGACCAACAGTCACTGAACTCCCCAACATCAGCCCAGGCAGTAGACGAACGCCTGGAACGTTTGGGCTCCGGCCGGATATCGTCAGAGCCGGAAGCAGATCCAGAAGCACCAGCACCACTGGCCGGACGAACCGACGCCCGACGCAGAACGGCAGCAGCCTCTACCACAAGAAGAACCGGACCACACACACCAGGAGGCTCCGCAGCCACCCCAGTGCCCAGCACAGCAGGGACCCGAGGCGCGGATGCAGGGCCAAGATCTGCATCCGAAGACGAGGAAGCAGACGGTGATGCTCCACAGGGATTACCAGGAAGGTCCACGGGAGCTGCAAGGCCAGAGACATGGTCAGGAGGAACATCCGACGGCACCGCAACACCCGGAAGAGGGTCGTCTACAACCAGAGGAACTTCGTGTGATGCTGGGGAAGCCTCAGCAGCGAACGGGACGCTCACCTCCTCACCCCGGAGTCCTCCTCCAGAGGGAGCGGCGGGAAATCCTCTTCACGGAACAAGTTCACGGGCGCGACCGGATCAGCAGTACACCCGGCAGCCTGATGCCCCAACAAGCCACACCGGAAGCAAGTACGGGGTTGTCGGGCATAAAACACCCGCACGTAGTATCCCAACAGCCGGACAGAGGATGGAATGTCCGACTTCAGCCGCATCCCGAGGGTTCGAATGTTGGTCTTCACTCGTTCATATGTCATTCATATGTGCCAGACGAAAGGGAGTTCAGCCGCACACTGATGACGGAGCCGTACCTCTGGAAGAAACGCCGGAGGAGTGTCTCAGGAAACTCCATGGGGGCGCCATGAACACTGACGTACGTCACAGCTCCACTACGATCCGAAACTGTCACAGACCCGGAGCCATCCTGCAGCTGCAAAGTACGTCCCTCGTACCTCCGAAGAAAATCACGGTATACCGCCTCACCCACAAACTTGATGACGACACGGTGAGCAGACACCATCTCAACACCATAAACGTCCCGAACCGGGATTCGAAGCATGTCACTCAACACCACGTCCACCAGCGGGTAACCAGCATGGCCAGTAAACTCCAAGCTGATGGAGTTTAACCGCACTACAGCGGGAATAGAGCCGCCCATCACAAAACACGCCACGTCCCCACCACCAGGAACAGCAGGGAGGGTAGACACCCCCACACCCCCTGCCGGCGAAAACGGCAACTCATGTCAGAAAGTAGTAGGTATAAACCCTGACCTGCCCGGCTCCTTGGCTCCGGGACAACTGTCTGCTCTTGGTTGTTAACTCCCTGGAATTTACTAGTTGCTATACCTCTCTTTACTGTAATTGCCGAGTAGTGATACACACTACGACCTCCGTGGTAGCAATTGCGTCCTGTTGACTGGAGCTCTCGCCTGTGCACTTGTGTGAGTCTCAACTGTCGGTGTACACACACGAACACACATTAAGTCAGCTGGTATAATTTATTCTCTCACACCGGGCCAGTCCTAGAAGACTTAGAGGTTGCTACAGATGACTTTCCCACACGCTGTAGGACGCTGATTCTACTGTGTACTGTAAAACTACCCTGATGACTCCTGAGTGTGGAGGCTAAGAATACACAGCTTGTGTACGTTCCTTGACATACAGCGAGTGAGGTGCGACCAGGTATGGTGTGTGAACAGTTTTCTTATACGCCTTTGTTACCCACACAACAGTAAAATGTCCTGTAGGTGAACCGTAAGCTACTAGTCGCTGGTCAAAATATGTTTGGCATTTTGACAGGTAATGTTCCAGCAGTTACTACTTTCTGGAGTGACCCTAACAGCATATTCTCCTGTCAGTGGAGCAGATGACTAGATATTATAACATCTTAACAACCATTATTATATTTGGATTATAAGTCACCTTTGAAAGAAGTTTCCTGTGTTTCCACATTTAACGACAGTACGATAATTATAGTAATTGCTAGAGTTAGCAAGTGACTTGCTTTGTAAGACTGTAAATGTCGAAAGCCAGTTGATTAACTTAACTCAGTTGCTTTCTTTTGTTTTATTTAAAGTGATAGCTTATTAAGGTTTTTGTTAAAAGCGTTGTATAGAAATTTTGTGTGGCCTATGGTGGCCCCGGTAAGCAATAACTCCTAAAAATATGATATCAGAAAAAACACGCCCCTTCAATCTTAAAGCATTCATTCATTCAGAGTTGAGAGTTATTGATAAGACTGGCAATGTGGCGGACCCCCACCAGGGCGTGAGCTGTGCTTACACAGCCTTACACCGGGAAGTTCCTTGCTCAAGAACCGTGATATGACAGCGTAAGAAGACATGGTTTGTCCCTGCTCTTCCTTATCTAACTCCTCAGTAGCAACTGTAGATGTTAACGAATTAATTACATCAAGCAAGTAAAACGCGAGTATTACAAGCTGGACTTTAAAATATAAATTTGACATAGATACAAATCAGTACAAGGCGATGAGACCTGAAACGGAGATTAGAAAGTATCGTAAACAAAAAATGAGAACCAATGCTTGAGTCAGAGATGTGTAACTCTATCATCCTAGCCATAAGACAGTGTCACCGAAGGCTCCGTTAACACGATAACGTGAGCAGTAAACATAATGCTTCAGAACTACCTAAATTAGTTCAGTATTAAATTCCATAACTCGTTTGTTACCGCCATTGTGGCCTAGAGGGATGTGTTGTGAGGAAGACTGGCGAGGTAAACCTCACAACTCACAACAAGATATTGACCACAACTTTCAGCTCTCTCAATGTTGTGGTCACTTCACAAAGTGGACAACACCAAAATGTTTTAAATGAACGAGAGTAGGACGAGAGCACATGGAAGAAGCTGGCACCATACATACATGTGTTGCAGAGTGGGTGGACACATGTGTTGCAGAGTGGGCGGATACATGTGTTGCAGAGTGGGCGGATACATGTGTTGCAGAGTGGGCGGATACATGTGTTGCAGAGTGGGCGGACACATGTGTTGCAGAGTGGGCGGATACGTGTGTTGCAGAGTGGGCGGATACGTGTGTTGCAGAGTGGGCGGACACATGTGTTGCAGAGTGGGTGGACACATGTGTTGGAGAGTGGGCGGATACATGTAATTTAGTATTTTGCAGATATTTCAGACTGAAAATTTGTATAACGGCCACGTGATAATTATATATGCAATTATGTTAATTTCATTGAAGTTATTTATAATAATTACAAAACATTTAATGCTCCCGAACACAATATTAGTGTATCAATATTGTCAACAATATTTTTTTTGGTGATATATTGTTGTTGTTGTTGATTTAAGGACCGCGACGACATTAATACCGGATGTGACCAGCATGTCTGTGTTGTGTAAACTGCGATGTTTGAGGTGTGTATACAGGTCCTGGCGCACCACTCTACTGTGCCTTGAAGTAGATATGTGGTGGGCCCATGAGTCACTAGGGGGTGTCAACCCCACCCCACAGTGTGGTGGGCCCATGGGTCACTAGGGGGTGTCAACCCCACCCCCACAGTGAGGTGGGCCCATGAGTCACTAGGGGGTGTCAACCCCACCCCACAGTGTGGTGGGCCCATGGGTCACTAGGGGGTGTCAACCCCACCCCCACAGTGAGGTGGGCCCATGGATCACTAGGGGGTGTCAACCTCACCCTCACAGTGTGGTGGGCCCATGGATCACTAGGGAGTGTCTACCCCACCCCACAGTGTGGTGGGCCCATGGGTCACTAGGGAGTGTCAACCTCACCCCCACAGTGTGGTGGGCCCATTGGTCACTAGAGTGGGAGCTGTCAACCTCACCAAACAGTATGGTGGGCCAATTGGTCACAATGGGGTGTGAGCTGTCAACCCCACCCCACAGTGTTGGGTGGGGTTGACAGCTCACGATGTCGTTGGGGTTGACAGCTTGCGATGTCGAAAATGACATCGCAAGCAAGGCAAAGACTCAGCCTAAATTGCTGCACAGCCATATCAGGAGAAAAACAACAGTAAAGGAACAGGTTATGAAATTAAGGATAGGGGCAGAAGGATTCACAACAAACGACAAGGAAGTGTGTGAGGAACTGAAAAAGAAGTTCCAGGAGGTCTTCACCCTAGAGGAAGGAAAAATTCCAGAGATAAGAGAGGGGATAGTTAACCAGGAACCACTGGAAGAGAGATTACCAGCGGGGAAGTAATGAAGTGTTTGCTAGAGTTGGATGTGACAAAGGCTATAGGTCCAGATAGAATCTCCCAATGGATACTAAAGGAAGGAGCAGAAGAACTGTGGCTGCCATTCTCCATAGTGTATAACAAATCACTGGCAATAGGGAAACTGCCAGAAATTTGGAAAGCAGCTAACGTAGTCCCGATATACAAGAAAGGGGATAGACAGGAGGCACTGAACTACAGGCCAGTGTCCCTAGCCTGCATTTCATGCAAGCTGATGGAGAAGATTGTGTGAAGAAAGCTAGTGGAACATCTGGAGCGAAGGAACTTTGTAGCACAGCATCAACATGGGTTCAGGGATGGCAAGTCCTGCCTTACAGGGTTACTGGAATTCTATGACTAGGCAACAAAAATCAGGAAAGAAGGAGAAGGGTGGGCAGACTGCATATTTTTGGATTGCCAGAAAGCCTTTGATACAGTACCACACAAGAGGCTAGTGAAAAAGCTGGAGATGCTTACTGGAGTGAAAGGGAAGGTACTCCATTTCATCAAGGAGTACCTAAGCAACAGGAGACAACGAGTCAATGAGAGGGGTGAGGTCTCAGATTGGCGAGACGTTACAAGTGGAGTCCCGCAGGGGGTCAGTCCTTGGACCTATACTGTTTCTGATTTATGTAAATGCTCTCCCAGAGGTTTAGACTCGTTTCTCTCAATGTTTGCTGATGATACAAAAATTATGAGGAGGATTGAAACAGAGGATGATCGTAGGAGGCTACAAGACGACTAGACAGACTGAATGAATGGTCCAACAAATGGCTGCTAAAGTTCAACCCGAGTAAATACAAAGTAATGAAACTAGGCAGTGGAAACAGGAGGCCAGACACAGGATACAGAATAGATGATGAGGTACTTAATGAAACTGACAGAGGAAAGATCTGGGAGTTGATATCACACCAAACCTGTCTTTTGAAGTTCACATAAGAAGAATTACGTCTGCAGAATTTGCGAGGCTGGCTAACATTAGAACAGCCTTCAGGATCTGTGTAAGGAATAATTCAGAATCTTGTATACCACATATGTAAGACTAATCCTGGAGTATACGGCCCCAGCATGGAGCCCGTACCTTGTCAAGCATAAGAGGAAAGTGGAAAAAGTTCCAAAATATGCCACTAGACTAGTCCCAGAACTAAGAGGCATGAGTTACGAGGAAAGGCTGCGGGAAATGCACCTTTCGACACTGGAAGACAAAAGAGTAAGGGGAGACATGATCACTACCTTCAAAATCCTCAGGGGAATCGACCGGGTAGACAAGGATAAACTATTCACACTGGTGGTACGTGAACAAGGGACACCGTGGAAACTGAGTACCCACATGAGCCATAGGGACGTTAGAAGGAACTTTTTCATTGTAAGAGTAGTTAACAGGTGGAATGCATTAGGCAGTGATGTGGTGGATGCTGACTCTATACACAGTTTCAAATGTAGATATGGCAGAGCCCAGTAGACTTAGGAATCAGTACTCGAGTTGATTGACAGTTGAGAGGCGGGACCAAAGAGCCAAGCTCAACCCCCCGCAATCGCAAATAGGTGAGTACACGATCACGTATGTAAGACCAATCCTGGAGTATGCGGCCCCACCATGGAGCCCGTACTTTTCAAGCACAAGACGAAGGTATGAAAGTTCAATGATATGCCACTAGACTAGTCCCAGAACTAAGAGCATGAATTTTAATTATATTAGGAAAGAAAATTGTGATGGGAAAATGTAGGTGTAAGGCAGTCCTCCCAATGGCTGGTGTCAATGCCAATCACATTAGTAAAAAAAAAAGAGAAAAAAAAGTTGACTGCTTGGCTGTTGCTTCTTGTGGTCAACTAAAAAGGGAAAAACATGCAAAACAAATCGTATGAACAATGAAACTTTAATTGACTTTAAACNACGTTCTCTACGGAAACCCTACACCGCCAAAGATTGACCTGCAGGAGCTTCAAACAGTAGTCCTAGAGATAGAAGCACGAGTCAATAACCGACCACTTACCTACCTCTCTGATGATGTTTTGCAGCGTGAACCATTAAGTCCAGCTCATTTGATGTATGGTAGACCTCTCAAAACCTTGTGTCCCTTACGGACGAGGAACCAGAGGATCCTTCATATGTCCAAGAGAGTGATTTGGTTCAACGTTTCAAACATCTATCAAGGGTGATAAGTCGGTGGAATGACGTATGGACTCGAGAATACCTTACAGCTCTGAGAGAGTATCATTACGGGGCAAACAACCCCTACAACAGAATTAACTTGAACCCTGGTGACATAGTTCTGGTGGATAGTGATGGACCACGCTCAGAGTGGCCTTTAGGTCAAATAGTCTCTGTTCATCCAGACAGCCAGGGCATCTTGAGAATAGTGAAAGTAAAATGCCGAGGCAACACTACTCTCAAAACTTTAGAGAAATTAGTTCCTTTAGAACTGGCCAGGAACGAAGACGTACAGCGACTTCCAGCACCCGATACGCCAGTACGGGACATACGTCCCCAAAGGACTGCAGCTCAACAATGTAAACTCAATTAAAGCAGCATTATAATTCTGAAGGAGAAGAATAAGTGATCGCAGTCCTTACCGGACTTCGACCCGTGTTCTTCCCCCCCGGAATTATGTCGTCGGAAACCGACACACTCATACACAAATAGTATAGTCTTCCCTTAACAGTATCCTCTTAAATTAGAGAATGGGAGACTCCGTGACGTCATCGACGTCGCCGCAGTATTTACATTATTAAACCACTGTTCATACAACAGTTTAATGTCTAAATTGAATAAAAAAGTGTTCAATAAGACTGAATATAATTATTAACACCAAAATATAGCTTGATTCCCTTGTTAACGTAAATTTAACTTAGAAGTAAACACAATATTGGAACAACAAGGGAGCTGAGCGTCTCTTACAGACGCCACGCTCACACGAAAACAATAACAAACGCAGCCTTACGCTGCCCATGGCTCCAGAGTTGGTTTAACACCTAGACCCCTATTTACGTGTCAACAACCAACAACACAGCCTATCAACAACTACAACAACGATTGTATCCGGCTTACCAAGTATTTGTTTATTATTCTAGTGCACTGCTTAATATCCAAGGGTTAGTCGTTATGATATATGAACAACACCAACACCATGTACGTGTACCCCATTTTTACAGCCCTCACATACCATGTTATACCTGTATTGATATGTTTAGGGAAATGTACTAACTCCTTGCATCCCAAACAGGTAAATTGTGACTTGGAACAGCAAGTAGCTGAGCAGTAGAACTATGTACATGTACCTAGCTGTTGCCAGCCTTGAAGGCCCCACAGCCGCCATTGGCACCATGAGGCACAGGGCCACACCCACATAGATGCTAACATGACACAGCCTTAGCAGGCCCTTACTACAGGCTCAGATAAGGCCATTCTAGTTATTGTAGTAGTAGTATTCATAACTAGTAATAATTGTTGAAATAATAGTAGATTAGACCACCATATGTGGTATGATAAAATAATATAATAATTAAACTTAGGTAAACAATTTGTAGTTTAAGAAGGAGCCATTACAAAGTGGTTTAAGCTACAAATTGTCCCCCCCAATTTGTGTGAGATTAATTTCAGGCAGTTTTAACAAGTACATACAGTCCACTCAATTTCTTACCTACTAAGAAAAATAAGATAAACTTTAATTTACTGAAGTCAATTAAAAGAAGATATACTGCCTGGAGTTTTTACCACACTGTGATCAGGTAAAATCCATCTTTGTTTGAAAAACAGCGCCATCTTTTGCATGTAAGACACACCCGCTTACTAAATATTTTACACTTCCACTTCAGTGTTTCCGATGGCATTGATAAATTTGAAATTTCATCGATTTCGATTTATTTTCATTTTGATTTCATTTTTTGCTGTGACGTGCCTTTGAATTGAGCTGTGTTTGTTTACCATACCATTTATTTTATGAGAACAGTTTATTTTGTTATTTTTTCATTTTTTCATTTGGTTTTTAACTGTTCTTCTTATTTTTCAGTAACAGGAACATCAGATCATTTGATTTTTCCAATTTTCTGAAGGGAATACCAGATCATTTGGGAATGCATCAGACAAGGGAGTGGGGAATGGTGGGGAGGACGAGGGGACGGGGAGTTGGGGATGGTGTGGACGAGGGGAGGGGGGAATTGAGAATGGTGGGGAGGACAAGGGGACAGGAGAGTGGCGGATGGTGGGGGAGGAAGAGGGAACAGGGGAGAGAGCAATGGTAGGAAGGACGAGGGGATGGGGGAGTGGGAAAATGGTGGGGAGGACTAGGGGGGATGGTGGAGTGGGGAACGATGGGGAAGACGCGGGGGATGGTGGATCGATACCACCGATCGGGGATTGGGGGGATAGGTGGGGAGGACGAGGGGATGGGGAGTGGGAGAATGTTTAGGAGAACGAGGGGACAGAGGAGTGGGGAATGGTTGGGAGGACGAAGGGACGGGGGAGGGGGAGGGGAATGGTGAGGAGGACTGGGAGACAGGGGAAGGTGTTGCTGTGGCTCAGCAACGCACAATGCGTTGCTGAGCCACAGCAACGCTAGGCCGGGTACAGCTAGTACTTAATAAATATGTAACAAATGTCACTGATACTTCTATAAAAACCCTCTTCTGATGAAACTTGGGAGCTCTACTCTATGGGAACTTCACTGAGAGTTTTATCACATCGCCTCGACAGCTTGCCAACACACTCCATAGCCTGGGGGGGGGGTTGTGGGGGGAGGGAATTTGTGTCAACAATGGCACGTAAGCACATTTTGCTGGCACACACACCATGAGTGACGCGACTTGTATTCACCTCGATCAGTGTCAGCAGGGCGTGGCACTGTGGAATGCCCTACAGACCACTGGAACATTACCTAACACAGTGACCAGTTACAAACCCATTAAGATTTCAACTTCGATTCAACAGAGCAGAAGAAGTTGTTAAACACTTATGGCAAAAATTTAATGAAGCGACCATACGAGTCATAAATACTCATACTCCCCCCAAATAAAACAGAAACAAGCAACACTTAGTGGGCCAGTCAGAGGTTTAGGGCCCGCCCAGTGGCCAGCCAGAGGCTTAGGGCCCGCCCAGTGGGCCAGCCAGATGTTTAGGGCCGCCAGTAGGCCAGCCAGTGGCCCAGCCTACTGACACGAGGTGTACCGCCCTACTGACATGTGGTGTACACCGCCCAACTGACACGTGGTGTACCGCCCTGCTGACATGAGGTGTACCGCCCTGCTGACACGAGGTGTACCGCCCTACTGACACGTGGTGTACCGCCCTGCTGACACGTGGTGTACCGCCCTGCTGACACGTGGTGTACCACCCTGCTGACACGAGGTGTACCGCCCTACTGACACGTGGTGTACCGTCCTGCTGACACGTGGTGTACCACCTTGCTGACACGTGGTGTACCGTCCTACTGACACGTGGTGTACCGCCCTGCTGACACGTGGTGTACCACCCTGCTGACACGAGGTGTACCGCCCTGCTGACACGTGGTGTACCGCCCTGCTGACACGTGGTGTACCGCCCTGCTGACACGTGGTGTACCGCCCTACTGACACGTGGTGTACCGCCCTACTGACACGTGGTGTACCGCCCTGCTGACACGTGGTGTACCACCCTGCTGACACGTGGTGTACCGCCCTGCTGACACGAGGTGTACCGTCCTGCTGACACGTGGTGTACCACCTTGCTGACACGTGGTGTACCGCCCTGCTGACACGAGGTGTCCCACCCTGCTGACACGTGGTGTACCACCCTGCTGACACGAGGTGTACCAGTACTGTGGAGAAATGCCGTGGGTGTCATCAGGCCGTCACTCATAGCACACACACCATGAGTGACGCCACTTGTATTCCTTACACCATACTCATAATATATAAATAGAGATATCGAAACTACACATCAGGAAAGAAAGAAAATGCGACGTTTCGGTCCGTCCTGGACCATTACTAAGTCGTGCAATAGAAAGATAGTGGAAGAGATATGCAATACGAGGGAAGAAGAGGTGAGATGAATGAAAGATAAAGATGAACATAAGCACAAGATGAAAGGTAAGAATTAGGCTGTGTTACCAACCCTTTTTTTTCCCTCTCTAAGCATCAGCAACAGCTACTTGGTCGTGGTTTCTCTTTTGCTACTTCACTTGTCCCTCGCTGTAGCACTAAGTTAAAAACGAACAGCATATTCTAAATGTGGTCTGACAAGAGCAAGATATAACTGAATTATAACATTTGGTGTTTTATTGCTAACTCTTCTTGAAATAAATCCCAGTTTCCTGTTTGCCTTATTTCGAACATTTATGCATTAGTTTTTCTGATTTAAATTCCAACTAATCCTAACTCCCAGATTTTTTCACAGAATTTAGCCTTTGCAATTTTAATACTGTCCAGCAGATGTCATGTCACCATTAATTAAACTGCATCTGCCAATCTTTCGAGCATATCAAAAGCCAATATAGATCGTCTTGAAGTTATTTTGAGTCTTCTTCTGAGTTTATTTCCAACCCAGTTGTAGTATCATTTGGAAATTGGCAACTTTTGCTCAGATTCTATCCTGAATCTAAATAATTAATATTTGAAAAACAGCAGAGGTCCCAGGACAGAGCCTTGAGGCACTCAACTTACAACAATTTCCCACTCAGCCTTAACTCCATTTATACTAACTCTTTGTTTCCTTCGATATAACGATACCCTTATCCAACGATAGATTGCACCCAGTACTGCAAGCAGAGTCAGAAAGGCAGAATCTTTCTGTTCTGCCTTTCGTTCGTGTGGCATCAAGAGCTTCGCTAAAGTCAAGGTACACAGCATCATAAAAATTCCACTGAACTTCCTCAAAAATGCTTGAATAGAATGAAAGCAAATATGTTAAACATGAGTGGCCCTTAGTAAAACCACGTTGTGACTCATTTATTAATCTATGTTTCCACGATGAGTTTAAAAGTCTTTTGTGATTATCAATAGACATAAAGCTAATAGGCCGGTAGTTCGACACAAGTGTTATATCTCCCTTCTTAAAAATAGGTACCGCATTAGTGTAACGACCAGACAATTAGGCCTCTCCTCTCTCTTCCTTCTCCCCTCCTTCCCTCTCCTCTCTCTTCCGCCTCCACTCTCTCTCTCTCTTATTCCTCCATTCTCTCCTCTCCCCCTCTCTCTTCCTTCTTGCTTCTCCCCTTTCTTCCCTCCTCTAATCGCCATTGTCCGTCTCAGCCTCAGCTAACAGAAAATGGTGACATATATATGTCTGCCCTTCCTTGGTTCTGGACGACTTGAGGGCATAGGTTCACTGCCGCTTCGAATTACAAGGACCCCCCCCCCCCCCATGTCTTCCCTCACTTGCAGTCAACGGGGCAGGAAAGAGATTTGCCAATAGGGGCGGATTTCCACTGCTCTCGATAGGCCTTGTCAGTTAGTATCAAAGCATTCATGGGAAGATTCCGCATCGTGGGTTTTGCAGAATGTTCATTGGACAAGGGCCAGGCTTAGTTCTCATTGGCTGTAGGTGTCGGAAATTTCCAACACTCAAGTATTAACCCTTGACACAGCAAGAAAAAAAGCTTTGTGCTAGGAAATTAATTTAACTAACAATATTTTCAGTGAGGATCGCCAAGAGTTTTCTAGTATCCATGGCGGGTTGTTGCGTCAGCCGCCATACCTCACATGGTGACGATTTCTATATTTAATTTGAACAGGCTGCAATTTGCTTTCATTTGCGTTTGCTCTTTAGCTTGGAAATTAATTTAATTTAACTAGAATAAAAGTGTACATCCATCCAAAGGTGAATTTTCCACATTTGTGACAAGTTGATTTACGGGTGGAATAAAAGTCACGTCACGTAGGCAGCACTCCTTATATGTGCATTAAACTACAAATTCTTCGATCCAGGAAGCGAATCATTTGACTGATTCTCTGGACGTTCTCGATATGTGATATATACAAACCAACTCGGCAGCTATAAGCCCTTCTCATTCAGTCTTTAATATTTGTAGTTAGTCTACTAACTCTTCATGAGATTTTAATTTTAATTGTATACCATATTTCTCATGATAATTTTACAAGGTTGTTTTAGCATTATAAATCAACCTCCCAAGGTTGTGTAAGTGGTACCACTTGGCAGGAATATAAACTAATCATACATTCCACTTCCATACAGTCCACTTTTCAACAATTCCTTTAATTATAGTAATCTTCATAAATAAACTCCTGCTGGGAAATTCCCACACAATTTTATGGTCGACTTTGAACTGGATATACCAGTACAAACAATTCAACAAATTTAACATATTGGTTAAAGCCAAATTAAAAAAAATAGAGTAGCCAGAAATTAGGCTATTCACAATCAAATAATAATTACGGCAGCAAGTAGACTGCCACAAATTCTAGCCTAACATGACCAATCTCGACTAATAAAGTAAGTAACTGTTTCCACAGCTGCAAGGCTATAAGCCTAATTACTCCCACATACCTGAAACAGAACACATAGAAATCACAATAGAGTGATGCATCAAATGAACAAATCCACAAGGGCCGTGACGAGGGTTCGATCCTACGTCCGAGAGCATCCCAGACGTTGCCTTAATCAACTGAGCTACGACATGGTTAAAAGAATTGCAACCAGAAGTTCATTTGAAGTTGGATTTGTTCATTTGATGCATCACGCTATTGTGATTTCTGTGTGTAATGAAGTAAGGGCGAAGAGGTAGAACGGACTATTGACAGAGCTCGAGTGCATATGGGAATTGTGTAAAAATCCTAGTTTGTGTCTCAGAGAGGCTGCAGGATTTAAGAAAAGTTCAGTAGAACTTCTGGCTGCAATTCTTTTAACCATGTCGTAGCTCAGTCGATTAAGGCAACGTCTGGGATGCTCTCGGATGTAGGTTCGAACTCTCGTCACGGCCCTTGTGGATTTGTTCACCTGAAACAGATATACAAATATTCAGGTCACCACGAGCTACGGCTAATAATTTATATAACAATCCAGTGCTATCAGTAGCTTTGGATTGGCCATATCACTTAACCATTATCTACTTGAGTGGTAACGACATACACCCCACTCGTAACCCAACTAAGACAATCACCTAAAATGTATAATTAATTCCTTCAAATTAAAACAATTCAACTGTTGTGTTTACTCTCATACAGCCTCGCCAGCCAACGAGAAACAATTGTTGAGGCATAAGCTCGGAGTTTTACCAACACACTGGAAACTACATGAGTTATCGTTTCTGAAGGAGGTTGTGGTTGGGAGCCACGTGCATACAATTCACAGTTCGTCCATTCCGTGAGGGTATTTTTCCAGATGGAAGAGAATCGCGAAAATATGTAACAAACAAATAAATTAATACTCTAAAATATCATAGGAGGTTGTAGCAAGAAGGCCAAACATAATTTGTGAACATAATTTACAATATAAATTGTGTATATATTTCCCATAATCATGTATATTCTTCTATAATCCTATATAAACAAAATAAAATAAAACATTGCACTATTCCATTATGCACATTCTTGTATCTTATAATTTTCTTGCCAACCCTCGGTATGGGTAGGACAACTTAAGCTAGAGCTGAACTAAAGAATGCTCAACCTATCCTAATATACTTACTTGTGCTAACCCATTTCGGGTCGGATTAATTATTATTCAGCTAGCACTGTACTGAGAAACGTACAGCCTAGCCAACATTTAACCAATTGTGCAGACCCGAAATTAGGGTGGGATTCATTAATTACACAAACTGTGTTTCTCATATGTACCATATTTAGCATTATTATTATTTTATTTTATTTCATCTTTGAGTGTTTCAAAGTACCGTTACCCATCCGAAGGCAAAAAATATTTACTAACCCTGGAATCTCCTGTAGTATAAAATATGACTCAAATCTTGTATAATTAAATTTAATCTGTATGCCATCCTCTATGTGAGGTGGAATAATATAGCCTAGTGTAGAAAATTTAAATACTAGACTATCAAAGCAATACTTGTTCCAAACATATGAACAAATACCCCCAGCTATATCAGTAATAACCTCACGAGCCCTATAAGGCTTTAAAACAACCAATATAGATACAGCTGGAAAAATGAAAAGGACCCTTACCTGTCTTAAAGGTCAGTTGACCAGACAGATCAACAGATGCCATCATCTGTCTCAACTAACACCAATTGAATACTTGGAACTAGAAAGTTATTTCCAAGTGGCCAACAACAGGTTTGAACAAACTAGAGTTCAAATAAATCAGCATCAGACTGAACTTGCTAGAACCCAAACCACAGATGCAGAACTAGACGAGACGACATCATGAGTGAGGTAGCCCAGTATGAAGACGATATACAGGTTAGGCTACAACCTTTTATCAAATTAATTGTTCAAAATAAAGTAACCACAACATCCACGAATCTTACACAACCAGAAGTTAAACTGCCCTCAATCAGTTTACTCATATTCTCTGGAACCGAGAACGAGAGTTGGGATGACTTCTGGAATAGGTTTGTTTATTCTATAGATTCCAAACCCATTATCCCTGAAACTACTAAATTTACTCACCTACAAGGTCAACTAAAGAGAGAAAAAGGCTGCAGGATCCACGTAAGTCCAGTAGAACTTCTGGTTTCAACTCTTTTGACCATGTGGTAGCTCAGTCGATTAAGACAGCTTCTGGGATGATCTTGGACGTAGGTTCGAATCCTCGTCACGGCCCTTGTGGATTTGTTCATAGATGCATCAGGCTATTGTGATTTCTGTGTGCAATAAAGGGAGAAACTTTAAAGGTAATCTCCAATTTGACCCTAACCAGTGATGGCTATGATCTCGCAGTTCAGCTTCTTAAGACTAATTATGCTGACACAGAGAGAGCTGTTATGAACCTAGTTCAGATACTGATGGACCTAACATCAACAGATAGTTCCTCTGACTCACTCCAAACTTTTAGACTGGATCTTGGGTCCTTACTTAAGGCATTAAGTCTTAACATTAACCTAAAGGGTGCCGAGTGGTTAACCAAAGTAGTTGTAAGACACAAGTAGCCCAGTGAAACATTGGAAAAGTTGCAAATTTGCACAACAAAACGTCTCTGAATGTGAGAGAAATAACAGAAGGTTTATGCTCTGTAGTTAAAAGACAACGAGTGAACCAGGAGGGTAAAAGTACCTCCACACCTTCAACCAATATTCATCGTAAATCGCTGAGTACAACAAGTATCTGTGAAACCTAAAATGTATACTTCCACTCCAAGGAGGAAGAGCAGCAATGTAAGTACATACACAGTAAATCCCTCCAAACCTGTAGTCAATGTGTCACCCAAGGATGTGATTCCTAAGACAACTACAGGATGGTGAAGATGTTTGTTCTGTGAAGAAGAATACTCTATTTATCAATGCAAAACTTATCCTGATCGTACTTCCAAAATCAAGTGTCTCAAGGAGCTACACAGATGCAACAGATGCTTGAGCCAACATGATCCCATTACCTGCACCACACAATTACACACATGTAACAGTTGCCGTAAGGGTCAACACCACTCTGTATTGTGTGGAGTTATTAGACCAAAATCGTCTAACCTCAAGGTGGAACAAGAAACCGCCACCAACGTTCGGTACTGCAAAGTACGACAGGAGGTTAATGTACTTACTACCAAATCAGACAACAATGCAACATTACCTACGGCACAATTGCCGTCAACGAACAAGAGATCCAAAATCACTATCCATGGTCTCTTCGACCAAGGGTCACAGAAAACATTTATCACCCAACAGGTAGCTGATAAATTGTAACTCAAAACCTTATGTCAAGTAAAGTTGAACATCTCATGGTTCCTGACAAATACAGGTCCCCAAGAATACAAGGTAATAAGAGTTCGGGTACGTCTAGGAGACTATACCTGCCCAGGGCAAGCTATAGCAGTAGACTAGATCCCATCTAGTCTACTGCTATAGTACTATATGGTTTAGGGAACCCAGCCAAACTCCTTTGGAGTAAAGGAGTTAAGTTGGTTGACTATAAGATCAAGTCTGACCACCTCACCGATGTTGGTATACTGGTAGGTGCAGACTATTATTATAACTACATCAATGGATGCATCAAACAACAGGGAATGAATCTGTTGCTATCTGCCTGAGGCAAATTGCTCACAGAACCAGTGTTGCATCAGAAACAGCCCATGTCAGTAGACAATCAACAAGTCAATTTAGTAATGGTTGTGTGACTAGGCTTAGAACAGTCATGACTCAAGTTCAGAAACATGTTTGAGGACAACTCTGATCACCCGTACATAAATTATAGGATCTAGACACCTTGGGCATCGTCCCTGAACAAACCAGTCCTGATGATACCTGGACCTACCAAGAATATCTTGACTCAGTTATCTATAAGGAGAATTAGTACTGGGTCAGACTGCCATGGAAACTGAATCATCAGCAACTACCTTTGAACCATTTCATGGCATTGAATCAATTAAAATCTCAGGTAGCTCGGCTGAAGAAGCAACCTGACAAATTAAAACTATACCACTATGGAGTTGGACAAAGTGGACAAACTTAAAACAGTACCAAGTTCTTGCCCGCCCTCGTGACTTATTTTAATGACTGGAGGACAGGTCCTCGCACTGCTCCCCTCTCTGGTCTTAAATCTCACCAATTAATTACTGCCTTAATTTCTGGCCAATCCAGCCATCGACGACCTACTTCAGCTGGTAGGAGGGGCGTTGCACACTTAGTACCGCACAGCTGACCTCTTCCCCACACTAAAGGCTGGACCTTAGGACTAGGCCTATGTCAGAAAGTTTTTTATTTTTTTTATTTTTACATGCAAAGCATGCAACAATAAAAACAACACATAATACAGAACACAACAAAATTAAAACAATAGACCACCGGCCAGAAGGGCCGATTGCACAACACAGCTAACCACAAACACGATACCTTACCTTGAGGATACCTTGAGGTGCTTCCGGGGCTTATCGTCCCCGCGGCCCGGTCATCGACCAGGCCTCCTGGTTGCTGGACTGATCAACCAGGCTGTTGGACGCGGCTGCTCGCAGCCTGACGTATGAGTCACAGCCTGGTGATCAGGTATCCCGGGAATTATTAATGTAACATAAAGTTGTTGTTGCCATGTATTAGTAAGTAAGTTTGTTAAATAAGTTGTTATTGTTGAAAAGTGTCTTTACTTCAACAACCTTTGAGAGTACTGCCCCGTTACACTGCTACTGATAAAGGTACTTCTAAAGTCTTGTATTTAACTGTTTAAGCTCTGGGATCAAAACCCA
>WNGS01001247.1:61733-76909 GCA_020271785.1 Procambarus virginalis | reverse complement strand
GGTAGGGAACACTGCTATGGTAGGGAACACTGCTATGGTAGGGAACACTGCTATGGTAGGGAACACTGCTATGGTAGGAACATTGCTATGGTAGGGAACACTGCTATGGTAGGGAACATTGCTATGGTAGGGAACACTGCTATGGTAGGGAACACTGCTATGGTAGGGAACATGCTATGGTAGGGAACACTGCTATGGTAGGGAACATGCTATGGTAGGGAACACTGGCTATGGTAGGGACCTGCTATGGTAGGGAACATGGCTATGGTAGGGAAACACTGCTATGGTAGGGAACACTGCTATGGTAGGGACACTGCTATGGTAGGGAACATTGCTATGGTAGGGAACACTGCTATGGTAGGGAACATGCTATGGAGGGAACACTGCTATGGTAGGGAACACTGCTATGGTAGGGAACACTGCTATGGTAGGGAACATGCTATGGTAGGGAACACTGCTATGGTAGGGAACACTGCTATGGTAGGGAACATTGCTATGGTAGGGACATGCTATGGTAGGGAACATGGCTATGGTAGGGAACATTGCTATGGTAGGGAACATGCTATGGTAGAAACTGCTATGGTAGGGAACATTGCTATGGTAGGGAACATTGCTATGGTAGGGAACACTGCTATGGTAGGGAACACTGCTATGGTAGGGAACACTGCTATGGTAGGGACACTGCTATGGTAGGGACATTGCTATGGTAGGGAACACTGCTATGGTAGGGAAACTGCTATGGTAGGGAACATTGCTATGGTAGGGAACCACTGCTATGGTAGGGAACATGGCTATGGTAGGGAACATTGCTATGGTAGGGAACACTGCTATGGTAGGGAACACTGCTATGGTAGGGAACACTGCTATGGTAGGGAACATGTCTATGGTAGGGAACATTGCTATGGTAGGGAACATGCTATGGTAGGGAACACTGCTATGGTAGGGAACATTGCTATGGTAGGGAACACTGCTATGGTAGGGAACACTGCTATGGTAGGGAACATGCTATGGTAGGGAACATGCTATGGTAGGGAACACTGCTATGGTAGGGAACATGCTATGGTAGGGAACATTGCTATGGTAGGGAACATTGCTATGGTAGGGAACATTGCTATGGTAGGAACACTGCTATGGTAGGGAACATTGCTATGGTAGGGAACATGCTATGGTAGGGAACATTGCTATGGTAGGGAACATTGCTATGGTAGGGACACATGCTATGGTAGGGAACATTGCTATGGTAGGGAACATTGCTATGGTAGGAACACTGCTATGGTAGGGAACACTGCTATGGTAGGGAACATGCTATGGTAGGGAACACTGCTATGGTAGGGAACATGCTATGGTAGGGAACATGCTATGGTAGGAACATTGCTATGGTAGGGAACATGCTATGGTAGGGAACATGCTATGGTAGGGAACACTGCTATGGTAGGGAACACTGCTATGGTAGGGAACATGCTATGGTAGGGAACACTGCTATGGTAGGAACACTGCTATGGTAGGGAACCTGCTATGGTAGGGAACACTGCTATGGTAGGGAACATGCTATGGTAGGGAACACTGCTATGGTAGGGAACACTGCTATGGTAGGGAACATGCTATGGTAGGGAACATGCTATGGTAGGGAACACTGCTATGGTAGGGAACACTGCTATGGTAGGGAACACTGCTATGGTAGGGAACATTGCTATGGTAGGGAACATTGCTATGGTAGGGAACATGCTATGGTAGGGAACACTGCTATGGTAGGGAACATGCTATGGTAGGGAACATTGCTATGGTAGGGAACACTGCTATGGTAGGGAACATGCTATGGTAGGGAACACTGCTATGGTAGGGAACATGCTATGGTAGGGAACACTGCTATGGTAGGGAACATTGCTATGGTAGGGAACACTGCTATGGTAGGGAACACTGCTATGGTAGGGAACACTGCTATGGTAGGGAACATTGCTATGGTAGGGAACATTGCTATGGTAGGGAACACTGCTATGGTAGGGAACTGCTATGGTAGGGAACATGCTATGGTAGGGAACATGCTATGGTAGGGAACACTGCTATGGTAGGGAACATGCTATGGTAGGGAACACTGCTATGGTAGGGAACATTGCTATGGTAGGGAACACTGCTATGGTAGGAACATTGCTATGGTAGGGAACATGCTATGGTAGGGAACACTGCTATGGTAGGGAACATTGCTATGGTAGGGAACACTGCTATGGTAGGGAACATGCTATGGTAGGGAACACTGCTATGGTAGGGAACATGCTATGGTAGGGAACATGCTATGGTAGGGAACATGCTATGGTAGGGAACATGCTATGGTAGGGAACACTGCTATGGTAGGGAACATGCTATGGTAGGGAACATGCTATGGTAGGGAACATGCTATGGTAGGGAACATGCTATGGTAGGGAACATTGCTATGGTAGGGAACATGCTATGGTAGGGAACACTGCTATGGTAGGGAACATGCTATGGTAGGGAACATTGCTATGGTAGGGAACACTGCTATGGTAGGGAACACTGCTATGGTAGGGAACACTGCTATGGTAGGGAACACTGCTATGGTAGGGAACATTGCTATGGTAGGGAACACTGCTATGGTAGGGAACATGCTATGGTAGGGAACACTGCTATGGTAGGGAACATGCTATGGTAGGGAACACTGCTATGGTAGGGAACATGCTATGGTAGGGAACACTGCTATGGTAGGGAACACTGCTATGGTAGGGAACACATGCTATGGTAGGGAACATGCTATGGTAGGGAACATGCTATGGTAGGGAACACTGCTATGGTAGGGAACATGCTATGGTAGGGAACACTGCTATGGTAGGGAACACTGCTATGGTAGGGAACACTGCTATGGTAGGGAACACTGCTATGGTAGGGAACACTGCTATGGTAGGGAACACTGCTATGGTAGGGAACACTGCTATGGTAGGGAACACTGCTATGGTAGGGAACATGCTATGGTAGGGAACATGCTATGGTAGGGAACACTGCTATGGTAGGAACACTGCTATGGTAGGGAACACTGCTATGGTAGGGAACACTGCTATGGTAGGGAACACTGCTATGGTAGGGAACACTGCTATGGTAGGGAACACTGCTATGGTAGGGAACACTGCTATGGTAGGGAACACTGCTATGGTAGGGAACACTGCTATGGTAGGGAACACTGCTATGGTAGGGAACACTGCTATGGTAGGGAACACTGCTATGGTAGGGAACACTGCTATGGTAGGGAACACTGCTATGGTAGGGAACACTGCTATGGTAGGGAACACTGCTATGGTAGGGAACACTGCTATGGTAGGGAACATGCTATGGTAGGGAACACTGCTATGGTAGGGAACACTGCTATGGTAGGGAACACTGCTATGGTAGGGAACACTGCTATGGTAGGGAACATGCTATGGTAGGGAACACTGCTATGGTAGGGAACACTGCTATGGTAGGGAACACTGCTATGGTAGGGAACATGCTATGGTAGGGAACACTGCTATGGTAGGGAACACTGCTATGGTAGGGAACACTGCTATGGTAGGGAACACTGCTATGGTAGGGAACACTGCTATGGTAGGGAACATTGCTATGGTAGGGAACACTGCTATGGTAGGGAACATGCTATGGTAGGGAACACTGCTATGGTAGGGAACACTGCTATGGTAGGGAACACTGCTATGGTAGGGAACACTGCTATGGTAGGGAACACTGCTATGGTAGGGAACACTGCTATGGTAGGGAACACTGCTATGGTAGGGAACACTGCTATGGTAGGGAACACTGCTATGGTAGGGAACACTGCTATGGTAGGGAACATGCTATGGTAGGGAACACTGCTATGGTAGGGAACACTGCTATGGTAGGGAACACTGCTATGGTAGGGAACACTGCTATGGTAGGGAACATGCTATGGTAGGGAACACTGCTATGGTAGGGAACACTGCTATGGTAGGGAACACTGCTATGGTAGGGAACACTGCTATGGTAGGGAACACTGCTATGGTAGGGAACACTGCTATGGTAGGGAACACTGCTATGGTAGGGAACATGCTATGGTAGGGAACATGCTATGGTAGGGAACACTGCTATGGTAGGGAACACTGCTATGGTAGGGAACATGCTATGGTAGGGAACACTGCTATGGTAGGGAACACTGCTATGGTAGGGAACACTGCTATGGTAGGGAACACTGCTATGGTAGGGAACACTGCTATGGTAGGGAACACTGCTATGGTAGGGAACACTGCTATGGTAGGGAACACTGCTATGGTAGGGAACATGCTATGGTAGGGAACACTGCTATGGTAGGGAACATTGCTATGGTAGGGAACATGCTATGGTAGGGAACACTGCTATGGTAGGGAACATGCTATGGTAGGGAACACTGCTATGGTAGGGAACACTGCTATGGTAGGGAACACTGCTATGGTAGGGAACACTGCTATGGTAGGGAACACTGCTATGGTAGGGAACACTGCTATGGTAGGGAACACTGCTATGGTAGGGAACACTGCTATGGTAGGGAACACTGCTATGGTAGGGAACACTGCTATGGTAGGGAACACTGCTATGGTAGGGAACACTGCTATGGTAGGGAACACTGCTATGGTAGGGAACACTGCTATGGTAGGGAACACTGCTATGGTAGGGAACATTGCTATGGTAGGGAACACTGCTATGGTAGGGAACACTGCTATGGTAGGGAACACTGCTATGGTAGGGAACACTGCTATGGTAGGGAACATTGCTATGGTAGGGAACACTGCTATGGTAGGGAACACTGCTATGGTAGGGAACATGCTATGGTAGGGAACACTGCTATGGTAGGGAACACTGCTATGGTAGGGAACACTGCTATGGTAGGGAACACTGCTATGGTAGGGAACACTGCTATGGTAGGGAACACTGCTATGGTAGGGAACACTGCTATGGTAGGGAACACTGCTATGGTAGGGAACACTGCTATGGTAGGGAACACTGCTATGGTAGGGAACACTGCTATGGTAGGGAACACTGCTATGGTAGGGAACACTGCTATGGTAGGGAACACTGCTATGGTAGGGAACACTGCTATGGTAGGGAACACTGCTATGGTAGGGAACACTGCTATGGTAGGGAACACTGCTATGGTAGGGAACATGCTATGGTAGGGAACACTGCTATGGTAGGGAACACTGCTATGGTAGGGAACACTGCTATGGTAGGGAACATTGCTATGGTAGGGAACACTGCTATGGTAGGGAACACTGCTATGGTAGGGAACACTGCTATGGTAGGGAACACTGCTATGGTAGGGAACACTGCTATGGTAGGGAACACTGCTATGGTAGGGAACACTGCTATGGTAGGGAACATGCTATGGTAGGGAACACTGCTATGGTAGGGAACATGCTATGGTAGGGAACACTGCTATGGTAGGGAACACTGCTATGGTAGGGAACATTGCTATGGTAGGGAACATGCTATGGTAGGGAACACTGCTATGGTAGGGAACATGCTATGGTAGGGAACACTGCTATGGTAGGGAACATTGCTATGGTAGGGAACATGCTATGGTAGGGAACACTGCTATGGTAGGGAACACTGCTATGGTAGGGAACACTGCTATGGTAGGGAACACTGCTATGGTAGGGAACATGCTATGGTAGGGAACACTGCTATGGTAGGGAACATGCTATGGTAGGGAACATGCTATGGTAGGGAACATTGCTATGGTAGGGAACACTGCTATGGTAGGGAACACTGCTATGGTAGGGAACATGCTATGGTAGGGAACACTGCTATGGTAGGGAACACTGCTATGGTAGGGAACATGCTATGGTAGGGAACACTGCTATGGTAGGGAACACTGCTATGGTAGGGAACATGCTATGGTAGGGAACACTGCTATGGTAGGGAACACTGCTATGGTAGGGAACACTGCTATGGTAGGGAACATGCTATGGTAGGGAACATGCTATGGTAGGGAACATGCTATGGTAGGGAACACTGCTATGGTAGGGAACACTGCTATGGTAGGGAACATTGCTATGGTAGGGAACACTGCTATGGTAGGGAACATTGCTATGGTAGGGAAACTGCTATGGTAGGGAACACTGCTATGGTAGGGAACACTGCTATGGTAGGGAACATGCTATGGTAGGGAACACTGCTATGGTAGGGAACACTGCTATGGTAGGGAACACTGCTATGGTAGGGAACACTGCTATGGTAGGGAACACTGCTATGGTAGGGAACACTGCTATGGTAGGGAACATGGCTATGGTAGGGAACATGCTATGGTAGGGAACACTGCTATGGTAGGGAACATGCTATGGTAGGGAACATTGCTATGGTAGGGAACACTGCTATGGTAGGGAACATGCTATGGTAGGGAACATGCTATGGTAGGGAACACTGCTATGGTAGGGAACACTGCTATGGTAGGGAACATGCTATGGTAGGGAACACTGCTATGGTAGGGAACATGGCTATGGTAGGGAACACTGCTATGGTAGGGAACATGGCTATGGTAGGGAACACTGCTATGGTAGGGAACACTGCTATGGTAGGGAACATGCTATGGTAGGGAACACTGCTATGGTAGGGAACTGCTATGGTAGGGAACATGCTATGGTAGGGAACATTGCTATGGTAGGGAACATTGCTATGGTAGGGAACACTGCTATGGTAGGGAACACTGCTATGGTAGGGAACATGCTATGGTAGGGAACACTGCTATGGTAGGGAACATGCTATGGTAGGGAACATTGCTATGGTAGGGAACATGCTATGGTAGGGAACACTGCTATGGTAGGGAACATGGCTATGGTAGGGAACACTGCTATGGTAGGGAACATGGCTATGGTAGGGAACACTGCTATGGTAGGGAACATGGCTATGGTAGGGAACACTGCTATGGTAGGGAACATGCTATGGTAGGGAACATGCTATGGTAGGGAACATTGCTATGGTAGGGAACATGCTATGGTAGGGAACATGGCTATGGTAGGGAACATNTATGGTAGGAACACTGCTATGGTAGGGAACACTGCTATGGTAGGGAACACTGCTATGGTAGGGAACACAGCTATGGTAGGGAACACAGCTATGGTAGGAACACTGCTATGGTAGGGAACATTGCTATGGTAGGAACACTGCTATGGTAGGGAACACTGCTATGGTAGGGAACACTGCTATGGTAGGGAACACTGCTATGGTAGGGAACATTGCTATGGTAGGGAACACTGCTATGGTAGGGAACACTGCTATGGTAGGGAACATTGCTATGGTAGGGAACACTGCTATGGTAGGGAACATTGCTATGGTAGGGAACACTGCTATGGTAGGGAACACTGCTATGGTAGGGAACACTGCTATGGTAGGGAACACTGCTATGGTAGGAGAATTGCTATGGTAGGGAACACTGCTATGGTAGGGAACATGCTATGGTAGGGAACACTGCTATGGTAGGGAACATTGCTATGGTAGGGAACACTGCTATGGTAGGGAACATGCTATGGTAGGGAACACTGCTATGGTAGGGAACACTGCTATGGTAGGGAACACTGCTATGGTAGGGAACACTGCTATGGTAGGGAACACTGCTATGGTAGGGAACATTGCTATGGTAGGGAACATGCTATGGTAGGGAACACTGCTATGGTAGGGAACACTGCTATGGTAGGGAACACTGCTATGGTAGGGAACACTGCTATGGTAGGGAACACTGCTATGGTAGGGAACACTGCTATGGTAGGGAACACTGCTATGGTAGGGAACACTGCTATGGTAGGGAACACTGCTATGGTAGGGAACACTGCTATGGTAGGGAACACTGCTATGGTAGGGAACACTGCTATGGTAGGGAACACTGCTATGGTAGGGAACACTGCTATGGTAGGGAACACTGCTATGGTAGGGAACACTGCTATGGTAGGGAACATTGCTATGGTAGGGAACACTGCTATGGTAGGGAACACTGCTATGGTAGGGAACATGCTATGGTAGGGAACACTGCTATGGTAGGGAACATGCTATGGTAGGGAACACTGCTATGGTAGGGAACATTGCTATGGTAGGGAACACTGCTATGGTAGGGAACACTGCTATGGTAGGGAACATGCTATGGTAGGGAACATGCTATGGTAGGGAACACTGCTATGGTAGGGAACACTGCTATGGTAGGGAACATGCTATGGTAGGGAACATGCTATGGTAGGGAACACTGCTATGGTAGGGAACATTGCTATGGTAGGGAACATTGCTATGGTAGGGAACATGCTATGGTAGGGAACATTGCTATGGTAGGGAACATTGCTATGGTAGGGAACACTGCTATGGTAGGGAACATTGCTATGGTAGGGAACATTGCTATGGTAGGGAACACTGCTATGGTAGGGAACATGGCTATGGTAGGGAACACTGCTATGGTAGGGAACACTGCTATGGTAGGGAACATTGCTATGGTAGGGAACATGCTATGGTAGGGAACACTGCTATGGTAGGGAACACTGCTATGGTAGGGAACACTGCTATGGTAGGGAACACTGCTATGGTAGGGAACACTGCTATGGTAGGGAACACTGCTATGGTAGGGAACACTGCTATGGTAGGGAACACTGCTATGGTAGGGAACACTGCTATGGTAGGGAACACTGCTATGGTAGGGAACACTGCTATGGTAGGGAACACTGCTATGGTAGGGAACACTGCTATGGTAGGGAACACTGCTATGGTAGGGAACACTGCTATGGTAGGGAACACTGCTATGGTAGGGAACACTGCTATGGTAGGGAACACTGCTATGGTAGGGAACATGCTATGGTAGGGAACACTGCTATGGTAGGGAACATTGCTATGGTAGGGAACATTGCTATGGTAGGGAACATTGCTATGGTAGGGAACATGCTATGGTAGGGAACATTGCTATGGTAGGGAACACTGCTATGGTAGGGAACACTGCTATGGTAGGGAACATTGCTATGGTAGGGAACACTGCTATGGTAGGGAACACTGCTATGGTAGGGAACACTGCTATGGTAGGGAACATTGCTATGGTAGGGAACATGCTATGGTAGGGAACATGCTATGGTAGGGAACACTGCTATGGTAGGGAACATTGCTATGGTAGGGAACACTGCTATGGTAGGGAACATGCTATGGTAGGGAACACTGCTATGGTAGGGAACATTGCTATGGTAGGGAACATGCTATGGTAGGGAACACTGCTATGGTAGGGAACATGCTATGGTAGGGAACACTGCTATGGTAGGGAACATGCTATGGTAGGGAACATGCTATGGTAGGGAACACTGCTATGGTAGGGAACACTGCTATGGTAGGGAACATTGCTATGGTAGGGAACATTGCTATGGTAGGGAACACTGCTATGGTAGGGAACACTGCTATGGTAGGGAACACTGCTATGGTAGGGAACACTGCTATGGTAGGGAACATTGCTATGGTAGGGAACATTGCTATGGTAGGGAACATTGCTATGGTAGGGAACACTGCTATGGTAGGGAACATTGCTATGGTAGGGAACACTGCTATGGTAGGGAACATTGCTATGGTAGGGAACACTGCTATGGTAGGGAACATTGCTATGGTAGGGAACACTGCTATGGTAGGGAACATTGCTATGGTAGGGAACACTGCTATGGTAGGGAACACTGCTATGGTAGGGAACATGCTATGGTAGGGAACATTGCTATGGTAGGGAACACTGCTATGGTAGGGAACATTGCTATGGTAGGGAACACTGCTATGGTAGGGAACACTGCTATGGTAGGGAACACTGCTATGGTAGGGAACACTGCTATGGTAGGGAACACTGCTATGGTAGGGAACATGGCTATGGTAGGGAACACTGCTATGGTAGGGAACACTGCTATGGTAGGGAACACTGCTATGGTAGGGAACACTGCTATGGTAGGGAACATGCTATGGTAGGGAACACTGCTATGGTAGGGAACACTGCTATGGTAGGGAACACTGCTATGGTAGGGAACATGGCTATGGTAGGGAACACTGCTATGGTAGGGAACATGCTATGGTAGGGAACACTGCTATGGTAGGGAACATGGCTATGGTAGGGAACACTGCTATGGTAGGGAACATGCTATGGTAGGGAACACTGCTATGGTAGGGAACACTGCTATGGTAGGGAACATGCTATGGTAGGGAACATGCTATGGTAGGGAACACTGCTATGGTAGGGAACACTGCTATGGTAGGGAACACTGCTATGGTAGGGAACATGGCTATGGTAGGGAACACTGCTATGGTAGGGAACACTGCTATGGTAGGGAACATGCTATGGTAGGGAACACTGCTATGGTAGGGAACACTGCTATGGTAGGGAACATGCTATGGTAGGGAACATGCTATGGTAGGGAACACTGCTATGGTAGGGAACACTGCTATGGTAGGGAACATGCTATGGTAGGGAACACTGCTATGGTAGGGAACACTGCTATGGTAGGGAACATGGCTATGGTAGGGAACACTGCTATGGTAGGGAACACTGCTATGGTAGGGAACACTGCTATGGTAGGGAACACTGCTATGGTAGGGAACACTGCTATGGTAGGGAACACTGCTATGGTAGGGAACATGCTATGGTAGGGAACATGGCTATGGTAGGGAACACTGCTATGGTAGGGAACACTGCTATGGTAGGGAACATTGCTATGGTAGGGAACACTGCTATGGTAGGGAACATGCTATGGTAGGGAACACTGCTATGGTAGGGAACACTGCTATGGTAGGGAACATGCTATGGTAGGGAACATTGCTATGGTAGGGAACACTGCTATGGTAGGGAACACTGCTATGGTAGGGAACACTGCTATGGTAGGGAACACTGCTATGGTAGGGAACATTGCTATGGTAGGGAACACTGCTATGGTAGGGAACATGCTATGGTAGGGAACATGCTATGGTAGGGAACATGCTATGGTAGGGAACATGCTATGGTAGGGAACATGCTATGGTAGGGAACATGCTATGGTAGGGAACATTGCTATGGTAGGGAACATGCTATGGTAGGGAACACTGCTATGGTAGGGAACACTGCTATGGTAGGGAACATGGCTATGGTAGGGAACACTGCTATGGTAGGGAACATGCTATGGTAGGGAACATGGCTATGGTAGGGAACACTGCTATGGTAGGGAACATTGCTATGGTAGGGAACATGCTATGGTAGGGAACACTGCTATGGTAGGAACACTGCTATGGTAGGGAACACTGCTATGGTAGGGAACATTGCTATGGTAGGGAACACTGCTATGGTAGGGAACATTGCTATGGTAGGGAACACTGCTATGGTAGGGAACATTGCTATGGTAGGGAACACTGCTATGGTAGGGAACATGCTATGGTAGGGAACACTGCTATGGTAGGGAACACTGCTATGGTAGGGAACATGCTATGGTAGGGAACACTGCTATGGTAGGGAACACTGCTATGGTAGGGAACATGGCTATGGTAGGGAACACTGCTATGGTAGGGAACATGCTATGGTAGGGAACATGGCTATGGTAGGGAACATTGCTATGGTAGGGAACATGGCTATGGTAGGGAACATGCTATGGTAGGGAACACTGCTATGGTAGGGAACATGGCTATGGTAGGGAACACTGCTATGGTAGGGAACATGGCTATGGTAGGGAACATGCTATGGTAGGGAACATGCTATGGTAGGGAACATGGCTATGGTAGGGAACATGCTATGGTAGGGAACACTGCTATGGTAGGGAACATGCTATGGTAGGGAACATGCTATGGTAGGGAACACTGCTATGGTAGGGAACATGGCTATGGTAGGGAACACTGCTATGGTAGGGAACACTGCTATGGTAGGGAACATGGCTATGGTAGGGAACATGCTATGGTAGGGAACACTGCTATGGTAGGGAACATGGCTATGGTAGGGAACACTGCTATGGTAGGGAACATGGCTATGGTAGGGAACATGGCTATGGTAGGGAACATTGCTATGGTAGGGAACACTGCTATGGTAGGGAACATTGCTATGGTAGGGAACACTGCTATGGTAGGGAACATGGCTATGGTAGGGAACACTGCTATGGTAGGGAACACTGCTATGGTAGGGAACATGCTATGGTAGGGAACATGCTATGGTAGGGAACATGCTATGGTAGGGAACACTGCTATGGTAGGGAACATGCTATGGTAGGGAACATGCTATGGTAGGGAACATGGCTATGGTAGGGAACATTGCTATGGTAGGGAACATTGCTATGGTAGGGAACATGCTATGGTAGGGAACACTGCTATGGTAGGGAACACTGCTATGGTAGGGAACATGCTATGGTAGGGAACACTGCTATGGTAGGGAACATGCTATGGTAGGGAACATGCTATGGTAGGGAACATGCTATGGTAGGGAACATGCTATGGTAGGGAACACTGCTATGGTAGGGAACACTGCTATGGTAGGGAACATTGCTATGGTAGGGACACTGCTATGGTAGGGAACACTGCTATGGTAGGGAACATGGCTATGGTAGGGAACATTGCTATGGTAGGGAACATTGCTATGGTAGGGAACATTGCTATGGTAGGAAACACTGCTATGGTAGGGAACACTGCTATGGTAGGGAACATGCTATGGTAGGGAACATGGCTATGGTAGGGAACATGGCTATGGTAGGGAACACTGCTATGGTAGGGAACACTGCTATGGTAGGGAACATGGCTATGGTAGGGAACATGCTATGGTAGGGAACACTGCTATGGTAGGGAACACTGCTATGGTAGGGAACACTGCTATGGTAGGGAACATTGCTATGGTAGGGAACACTGCTATGGTAGGGAACACTGCTATGGTAGGGAACATTGCTATGGTAGGGAACATGCTATGGTAGGGAACATGGCTATGGTAGGGAACACTGCTATGGTAGGGAACACTGCTATGGTAGGGAACACTGCTATGGTAGGGAACATGGCTATGGTAGGGAACACTGCTATGGTAGGGAACATGGCTATGGTAGGGAACATTGCTATGGTAGGGAACACTGCTATGGTAGGGAACATTGCTATGGTAGGGAACACTGCTATGGTAGGGAACACTGCTATGGTAGGGAACATGGCTATGGTAGGGAACACTGCTATGGTAGGGAACATTGCTATGGTAGGGAACATTGCTATGGTAGGGAACATTGCTATGGTAGGGAACACTGCTATGGTAGGGAACATGGCTATGGTAGGAACATGGCTATGGTAGGGAACATGGCTATGGTAGGGAACACTGCTATGGTAGGGAACACAGCTATGGTAGGGAACATTGCTATGGTAGGGAACATGTTAATACCTTTCTCAAACCTACGGGATTTGTACTTTGAAGACGGTGAAACCTTTCATACCGTGGGCAGAGGGGAGAAGTCAAAAGACTGACGCCAACTCAAGTTCCTTTTGGGGGATCAGTAGAGGTGCTGTTAAAAGGGTGGGCCAAGTTTGAGGTCAGAAAGGAGTATGCCAACTCAAGTTGCTCTGGAGAGGGTCGGCAAAGAGGGGTTCAGAAAGGGATAAGCCAACACGAGTTACTTTAAAAATAAAAATTTAACTCGAATTGGCGTACTTTTCACTACCGAGCGGAGATGGAAGAGAGAGTGGAAGGGGTGGGTGAGGGGCAGATGGAAGAGACACACAGGTGGTGGGAGAGATGGAAAAGAGAGCTTGTGTAGCGTCATTAAGTTGTTTCTGGCAATAGGCTCCCTCCTCCACTTCCGTTTTCATTATTTATCTTATTTATTTCACCTTTTTTATCTGTAGTTTTCGTTGATATATACAACGGCGAGGCTCCACACGGCGAGGCTCCACACAGTGCGAGGCTCCACACGGCGGAGGCTCCACACGGCGAGGCTCCACACGGCGAGGCTCCACACGGGGAGGCTCCACACGGCGAGGCTCCCACGGCGAGGCTCCACACGGGGAGGTCCACACGGCCGAGGCTCCACACGACGAGGCTCCACACAGTGAGGCTCCACACAGCGAGGCTCCACACAGGGAGGCTCCACACGCGAGGCTCCACACGGGGAGGCTGCGCATGGCGAGGCTCCACACGGGGAGGCTCCACACGGGGAGGCTCCACACAGTGAGGCTCCACACAGTGAGGCTCCACAGGGGAGGCTCCACAAGTGAGGCTCCACACAGCGAGGCTCCACACAGGGGAGGCTCACACAGTGGAGCTCCACACAGGAGGCTCCACACTGGGGAGGCTCCACACAGTGAGGCTCCACACAGCGAGGCTCCACACGGGGAGGCTCCACACAGTCGAGGCTCCACACAGTGAGGCTCCACACACAGTGAGGCTCCACACGGGAGGCTCCACAGCGAGGTCCACACGGCGAGGCTCCACACAGCGAGGCTCCACACAGTCGAGGCCCACACAGTGAGGCTCCACACGGGGAGGCTCCACACGAGGAGAGGCTCCACACCGTGAGGCTCCACACGAGGGAGGCTCCACACGGCGAGGCTCCACACAGTTAGGCTCCACACAGGCGAGCTCCACACAGCGAGGCTCCACACAGTGAGGCTCCACCACAGTGAGGCTCACACCACACAGCGACGCTCCACACAGTGAGGCTCCACACAGTGAGGCTCCACACGGCGAGGCTCCACACAGTGAGGCTCCACACAGTGAGGCTCCACACAGGAGGCTCCACACAGCGAGGCTCCACACGGTGAGGCTCCACACAGTGAGGCTCCACACAGCCAGTGAGGCTCCACACAGTGAGGCTCCACACAGTGAGGCTCCACACGGGTGAGGCTCCACACAGTGAGGCTCCACACGGGAGGCTCCACACAGTGAGGCACCACACAGTGAGGCTCCACACAGTGAGGCTCCACACAGTGAGCTCACCGGGCTCCACACAGTGAGCTCCACACAGGAGGCTCCACACAGCGAGGCTCCACACAGTGAGGCTCCACACGGGGAGGCTCCACACAGTAGGCTCCCCGAGCCCAGCGAGGACTCCACACAGTGAGGCCACACAGTGAGGCTCCACACAGTGAGGCTCCACACAGCTGAGGCTCCACACGGGAAGGCTCCACACAGTGAGGCTCCACACGGGAGGCTCCACACGGCGAGGCTCCACACAGTGAGGCTCCACACGGGGAGGCTCCACACGGGGAGGCTCCACACAAGAGAG
>WNGS01001247.1:0-13851 GCA_020271785.1 Procambarus virginalis | reverse complement strand
GAAGTAGGTACAATAGGGGTATTAGGGAAGTAGACACAATAGGGGTATTAGGGAAGTAGACACAATAGGGGGTATTAGGGAAGCAGGCACAATAGGGGGTATTAGGGAAGTAGGTACAATAGGGGTATTAGGAGAAATTAGTACACAAAGTGGACGATGTGATGCAAGATCTATACCTAAACAGATGTATTGATCATGTGCCTTGATCCACATAACTATTTACGTGTTATATCAGGAATTATGTTGACTTTTCCCATTTGAAATCTATTCACCTCACTAAACTGAACAATCTGGTATGTTATTTCACCCATTGTATGTTCCTTCAATATTATTAGTCCCATCAGAGCTTCCCATCAGAGCTTCCCATCAGAGCTTCCCATCAGAGCTTCCCATCAGAGCTTCCCATCAGAGCTTCCCATCAGATCTTCCCATCAAAGTATCTCACATGGAGCCACAATTCTGGTACAATACTTTCATTAGACTCATCAACAGCCAGTAACATAATCTTCACAGTTTTCAATATAATAATCTTGAAGACATGTGTACCATGTCCGTCGTGTTCATGTGTCAGGTATTGGAATTTTGTTAAAATATATTTTTACCAGATTTTTTCTGTGGGCAAAATCGCGATACGATAGGGAGCATAATTTAGCGTTCATGAACAGAACAGAAACAGAAAAGTGGATGGAATAGGATGGAGTAATGGATGGAATAGGATGGAGTAATGGATGGGTCAGGATGGAGTAATGGATGGAATAGGATGGAGTAATGGATGGGTCAGGATGGAGTAATGGATGGGTCAGGATGGAGTAATGGATGGGTCAGGATGGAGTAATGGATGGGTCAGGATGGAGTAATGGATGGGACAGGATGGAGTAATGGATGGGACAGGATGGAGTAATGGATGGGTCAGGATGGAGTAATGGATGGGTCAGGATGGAGTAATGGATGGGTCAGGATGGAGTAATGGATGGGACAGGATGGAGTAATGGATGGGTCAGGATGGAGTAATGGTTGGGTCAGGATGGAGTAATGGATGGGTCAGGATGGAGTAATGGATGGGTCAGGATGGAGTAATGGATGGGACAGGATGGAGTAATGGATGGGACAGGATGGAGTAATGGATGGGACAGGATGGAGTAATGGATGGGACAGGATGGAGTAATGGATGGGTCAGGATGGAGTAATGGATGGGTCAGGATGGAGTAATGGATGGGACAGGATGGAGTAATGGATGGGTCAGGATGGAGTAATGGATGGGTCAGGATGGAGTAATGGATGGGTCAGGATGGAGTAATGGATGGGACAGGATGGAGTAATGGATGGGACAGGATGGAGTAATGGATGGGACAGGATGGAGTAATGGATGGGTCAGGATGGAGTAATGGATGGGTCAGGATGGAGTAATGGATGGGACAGGATGGAGTAATGGATGGGTCAGGATGGAATAACATGGTAAAGTTTCTGTTACTGAACAGAAACCGAAAAAGAGTCGTAAAATAATGGTATTCGTGTTGTAATATTTAATATAAGGAATTAAAGTATTTCCTCGCAGAAAAGGGTTGATGAAGCACATGTGTATACGTGTGTGTGTGAATGTTATGTATTCCTTGGTTACCTTGAGTTGATTTCAAGGTTCAACGTCCCCGCGGCCCTGTCCCTGACCAGGCCTCCTGGTTGTTTGACTGGTAGAGCCAGGCTTTTGGACGCAGCTGCTCCTAGTCTGACGTATAAATCACAGCCTGGTTGATCAGGTATCCTTTGAAGGTGTTTTATCAAGTTCTTTCTTGAACAGTGTGAGGGGTCGGCCAGTTATGTCCCTTATGTGTAGTGGAAGCGTGTTGAACAGTCTCGGTCCTCTGATGTTGATAGTTCTCTCTTGAACACTGTGAGGGGTCGGCCAGTTATGTCCCTTATGTGTAGTGGAAGCGTGTTGAACAGTCTCGGTCCTCTGATGTTGATAGTTCTCTCTTGAACACTGTGAGGGGTCGGCCAGTTATGTCCCTTATGTGTAGTGGAAGCGTGTTGAACAGTCTCGGTCCTCTGATGTTGATAGTTCTCTCTTGAACACTGTGAGGGGTTTGCCAGTTATGCCCCTTATGTGTAGTGGAAGCGTGTTGAACAGTCTCGGGCCTCTGATGTTGATAGAGTTCTCTCTCAGAGTACCAGTTGCACCTCTGCTCTTCAACGGGGGTATTCTGCACATCCTGCCATGTCTTCTGGTCTCATGTGATGTTATTTCTGTGTGCAGGTTTGGGACCAGCCCCTCTAATATTTTCCACGTGTAAATTATTATGTATCTCTCCTGCCTGCGCTCAAGGGAATACAGATTTAGGCTCTTTAGTCGGTCCCAATAGTTTAGATGTTTTACTGAGTGGATTCTAGCAGTAAAGGCTCTCTGCACGCTCTCCAGGTCAGCAATTTCTCCAGCTTTGAAAGGGGCTGTCATTGTGCAGCAGTACTCCACTCTGGAGAGCACTAGCGTCTTGAAGTGTATCATCATCGGTATAGCATCTCTAGTGTGAAACTTCTTGTTATCCAACCTGTCATTTTTCTTGCAGTTGTGACGGCTACTTTATTGTGTTCTTTAAAGGTAAGGTCTTCCGACATGAGTACACCCAGATCCTTTACTTGTTCGTTCTATGATATGGTTTGACTGCGTTTTGTACATGGTTTCCGTTATAATATATTGTATATTGTGTATATTTCCGTGTGTATATTGCGATTGCTCCTAAAGACGATTTTTAAGGTGACTGCATTATGCAAATTACGGGACTTTGAGCAAAGTGCATTTTGCTCATAAATATATAAACTAGAAGGAAGCTTAAGTTCTGCCAAAGTCTATTTACCGATACATTTCCGTTCATCAGAACATGAATGGTGTTCATCAGAACATGAATGGTGTTCATAAGAACATGAATGGTGTTCATCAGAACATGAATGGTGTTCATCAGAACATGAATGGTGTTCATCAGAACATGAATGGTGTTCATCAGAACATGAATGGTGTTCATCAGAACATGAATGGTGTTCATCAGAACATGAATGGTGTTCATCAGAACATGAATGGTGTTCATCAGAACATGAATGGTGTTCATCAGAACATGAATGGTGTTCATCAGAACATGAATGGTGTTCATCAGAACATGAATGGTGTTCATCAGAACATGAATGGTGTTCATCAGAACATGAATGGTGTTCATCAGAACATGAATGGTGTTCATCAGAACATGAATGGTGTTCATCAGAACATGAATGGTGTTCATCAGAACATGAATGGTGTTCATCAGAACATGAATAGTGTTCATCAGAACATGAATGGTGTTCATCAGAACATGAATGGTGTTCATCAGAACATGAATGATGTTCATCAGAACATGAATAGTGTTCATCAGAACATGAATGGTGTTCATCAGAACATGAATGGTGTTCATCAGAACATGAATGCAATGTCCGAATATACTAGACAAGAAAATTATTAAAAAAATATTAATTTAAAATGTATTTTGGAAATTTATTAAAATCTAAATACACTCTTGTTTTTTGTCACTTTCCCTAAATTTGTTATATTACATGTCTGACTACTACAAATTTTAACAAATTAGACATCTCGCTTCCTGTATTAGCCCATCAACATCAATGTCAAACTCATGGATTCATATGGCGATGATTTAGAATTAGATGTTTAATGAAAACGCTCAAGTTAGGATACAGGTTTTGAAATATGTGGGACGAGCTTTATTATATCACTATTTAACACATAATAACTGGAAAGTTTAATCATGTATTAGACAAATACATGTGTAGGAGAGATTACATATGTATCACAACTGTGTAGAGAGTGCCGGTATGCCCCCCCCCCCCTGATACTTGCTTCATTTATATGTATCCTAAAACTGTATCCTTCTGGTAACTTTTATGTGTCTGATGGATAATGAGAGTTTAGCCGTCGTGGATAATTGCTCGCTTTGATCTGCCAGGGACCAGATTCACGAAGCAGTTACGCAAGCACTTACGAACCTGGGGCCAGATTCACGAAGCAGTTACGCAAGCACTTACGAACCTGTCCATCTTTTCTCAATCTTTGGCGGCTTTGTTTCCAATTATTAAACAGTTAATGAGCTCTGAAGCACCAGGAGGCTGTTTATAACAATAACAACAGTTGATTGGCAAGTCTTCATGCTTGTAAACTGTTTAATAAATGTAACCAAAGGCGTCAAAGATTGAGGAAAGATGTACACGTTCGTAAGTGCTTGCGTAACTGCTTCGTGAATCTGGCCCCAGGTTCGTAAGTGCTTGCGTAACTGCTTCGTGAATCTGGCCCCAGGTTCGTAAGTGCTTGCGTAACTGCTTCGTGAATCTGGCCCCAGGTTCGTAAGTGCTTGCGTAACTGCTTCGTGAATCTGGCCCCAGGTTCGTAAGTGCTTGCGTAACTGCTTCGTGAATCTGGCCCCCTGGATTGTACAGTCGGGGAAAAGTATTCCTTTATCACCCCCCCCCCCACACCCCCACCTCCAGGGTCTCGGGAAGGTGCAGAATGGCAACGCCGCGTTTGTTATTGTTGACAGACAGTGCAGAATGGCAACGCCGCGTTTGTTATTGTTGACAGACAGTGCAGAATGGCAACGCCGCGTTTGTTGATGTTGATGGAAGGTGCAGAATGGCAACGCCGCGTTTGTTGATGTTGATGGAAGGTGCAGAATGGCAACGCCGCGTTTGTTATTGTTGACAGACAGTGCAGAATGGCAACGCCGCGTTTGTTGATGTTGATGGAAGGTGCAGAATGGCAACGCCGCGTTTGTTGATGTTGATGGAAGGTGCAGAATGGCAACGCCGCGTTTGTTATTGTTGACAGACAGTGCAGAATGGCAACGCCGCGTTTGTTGTTGTTGTAGTAATGGGTTAGATTATGAATGACTAGGCGCTTTGTAACGAAGAGTCTCATTGGTCAAAACACCGCACATCGGTTTATATAACTCACTCTGCTATCGAAAGGTAAAAAATATAGAATAGTTAATAAAAATGAATGAATTAGTGAAATAAAGGGAGATGGCTCTACTTCTGGGCTTAACAGTTGATTGACCTGTTATCTAAACTATATAACGTATGATAACGTATTGGCAATTGGCTGTTAAGGCAGAAACGACGTGACGTCACGCACTAAACGCCACCTTGACTGTCATTGGCTGTCAGTCAACACTGTTAGTTTAGTTCATTTATTATGCACCCCATACCCATCCTGTGGGCGGTAGTGGAAAGGGTTACAGAGGCACATAATGGGCTCAGGGACTGAACCCCACAATTCATTTAGCTAAGCAAGTTAGTCTTCATAAACTAATTATAAAATTCAATGCACATCGTCACATCAACAATGGGCTCGAGATCGACCTCAAGTACAGTTTCTAAATTAAGCAACTGACATATGTGGAGAGCTAGTGTCACAATTGATATGTTTGTCCTGCACACCGCCCCCCATCCAGTGGGCAGCGGTGGATAGGTTACAGTCACTCAGTTACTACCTACAGTTAGCAAACTGGGGATATTTGGCTAAAATTTCTGCTAGCAGATCATTTTGAATGAAATATTGACACATTGTTGGTACATTGGTTATAGAATTGTCTCTAAATTCACGTATCTTTTCGCACTCCATCACATAGTGACGGAGGGTGTGCGAATAATTTTGTTGACACAGTTTACATTTGGTCAGGTCTACATCGGCAGATAATGAGAATTCCCAGAGATACTTGTAACCGAGTCTAAGCCGAGCAGCAGTAACATCTAGAAGTCTGCTGATTTTATTGGATGATCCATTGATGTGTGGCTCCTCTTGCATGATAGTATGATGATAGATGGAATTACTGGTGTCGATTTCTCTTTGCCTCAGATCTACAAGGTGTAATTGAAGTTCATGGCGTATTATTGCCCTCAGACTGCTTATAGGCAGGCCAAGGTTATACTCAATTCCTGCTTTAAAGGGAGAGCACTTCTGAAGCACCATAGGGAAGCAAGATTGGCTTTTGCCAGACAATATGTCAATGAACATCTCGATTACTGGGCCCTTGTAATCTTCAGCAATGAGGAGATTTTCACATCAGCGACTTATGGCAGATTAGATTGCTAACATCCCAACGACACTTGAAGCCTCAAGGAGGCTTCAGTGTCCGTAATCCGACACATAATATAATAAGAGAGTATAAATCCACAAGGGCCGTGATGAGGATTCGAATTCACGCCCGGATGATCCCAGACGTTGCCTTAGTCGACTAGGCCACGACATGGTCAAAAGAAATGCAACCAGGAATTCCCAGTTTTCTTTTGACCATGTCGTGGCCTAGTCGACTAGGGCACGTCTGGGATCATCCTGGGCATTCGAACCCTCATCACGGTCATTGTGGATTTATTCATTTGATGCATCACGTTATGGTGATTTCTGTACATAATATACTAACTTGTAACCATCATAAGATGTAGTTAATTTACTTTAGTTAGTCAGTAAAAGTTTAAAGAGAATGGAAGATTCTGAATGGAAGACACATCAAAATACAAGTATTTCACGCATCTCGTATCTTTTAACTACAGTCTAGTAATTTAGAAATTAATAAAAAAGTGTTCACTATGACTGTATATAGTATAATTATCAATAAAATTAAAGCTTAGCTCCCTATTGTCAAATAAAGCTAGACTTAGAACCAAAATCCTGGGAGACGCTGCTCCGACAGGAGCAGCCAAGTCATGAGGTGAAATTATAAACAAATACACGAGAAAGCTTCTTGTTGGGAACTGCTCAACACACACACCACACCAAAGACTCAAATTCAGAAGTCGACCAACCGTGAAACTGCCACACCGACCTCACTAACAAGGGGAAGTGCTAGTTATCCGACTAAAACCCAATTTCTAGTAGTAGTTGGCCAATAATTATTTAGATAGGCTAGCTGATTATTAGCAGGAGAAGCCCAAACTAAGAGTAAGCTTGGTACACTAATTATCAACCTGTCCTCTTAAAAAGAACATCGCTTTTGGCCGTTTGCCCGTATGGCCGAATTTGGACGTAATTTGAAAATGAAAAAAATATGAAAATAAATTTAGGATTTTTTTTTTCAACAACAGTAAGTTAAGGGTCCTCTGATAGGTTAGGTGGGCAGGAAATTCTCATAAAGTTTCAAAACGTTATGAAAAACGTTAATTTAAGGTGTCCTCTCCTAACCTCTGCGCGTACGCCGGACGACTCAAATAGAAAACGGAAAGTCCCAGTGTTGTTGCCTGGCTGGCTGCATGCTGACGTGGCGGAACTGAGTTACGATGGGGGTCCCCCTCCCACCAGTACTGCGGGCTCAGTCTGTGGGCCTGGAATTTTCCAGCCGGGCTGGGTACCCGGAGATTGCGCGGGTGTGTGAGCAGCTGCAGATACCTGTGATGGATCTATATGGTGTCGAGCTGGTGACGGCCCGTCGGGTGATACTAAAATTCACTGAGGAAATGGCGTATCGCGAATTTCTCCATCGATACGAGGGGCGGACACTGCCTCTACAGGATGGTGCGGGCACTGTTTCCATATCGGATCGGAGTGGTGCCCTCACCTACGTCAGCGTCCATGGGGCTCCGTTGGCGTTTCCGGAGGGTCTGCTCCGGCGGTACTTCGGCCGTTTTGGCGCCGTCGTTAGTGTGCGGGTGAATGTGGTCTCTTCGAGCCCACTTAAGGGTGTCCGGACAAACATTCGTACCCTGGGCATGAGGCTCCGGGAGGATATTCCGTCCTCTGTGCGTCTGATGGGGTACGCAGTTCGTGTGTTTTACGCCCGCCAGCCTCGGACATGTTATCGTTGTGGCCTGTCGGGCCATCAGGCTGCTGAATGTTCTGCGCCGGCCTCTGCGCCTGTGAACCTCTTCAGTGAGGAGGACTTTCCACCGCTTCCTGTGGAGGAGGTTTCTGTGGCTCTGGACGCCTCTCCGGACGCGGCTCAGCCCCCTGTGTCGCCTGATGCGCCCCCTGTGGTGGACGTTCCCCCGAATGTCGCCGACCCTCCTCAGGATGTTGCGATGCCCTCGGTGGATACTCCTGCTCCTATCCCTGCTGCTCCCGTGGGCCTTCCTGATGCTCCCTCCTCGCTGTCTGCTCACCCGTCTTCAGTTGCTGCACCTGGCCCTGCATGCTCGCCTGCATACTCGCCTCGGGTCCCGGCTGTGCTGGGTGCTGGGGTGGCTGTGGGGCCTCCTGTTGTGTGTGGTCCGATACCTCCTGCGGTTGAGGCTGCTGCCGTCATGAGACGGGCGTTGGTTCGCACGGCTTGTGATGCCCGTGGTTCTGGGTCCGCCTCCGGCTCTGAGGATGTGCGCCCGGTGCCCAAGCGGTCCCGGCGTTCTTCTACTGCTTGGGCTGATGTGGAGGGTTTCGACGCCGGTGGGTCTTCGGGAGATGATGTGGTGGTCGCTGACGTCCATGTGCCTGCTGATGCCGAAGATTGTGTTTATAATTCACCTCCTGTTTCTTATGCAGTCGGTTCTCCGCAGTGGGAAGTGGTAGCTCCTCCGGAAGTAGGTGAGGTGGGTGCTGGTGCAGGACGCGACCTTGTGTTGTTGCTGAAGAAGGATGTTCGGCGAGGGGGGCCCCTGCAGGTGTCAAGTCCGGTGGTTGCTGCGGAGCTCTGTGGGGCTGCCAAGGTTACAAGTGCGCTGCCCGTTGCCCGCGCCTGTAGGGGGAAGCCCGTTCCGCTCATCTTGGCCTCCGGCGTGGCGCATGATAAGCAGAACAACCCTTTGGATTTTTACATTCGTGACCGAGTGCTACCTGTTCCGTGGTGCCCCTCGACTGTCTGGGTTCCACAGGCTCGGGTTTTTGTTGAGGGTGTGCCGAATTTGATGCCCGATCCTCGTACGGCCCTTAGTCACCCTGTTTCGGACGACATCCTGTTGCTTTGGGAGGCGTATTGTGTTCGGTTCCCGGCAGCAGAGTGGCCGGATAAGTATGCGCACTCTTGAAGATTTGTGTGCTTGCTGTGTATTTCGAGTATGTATAGGACTTGGTATGTTCTGTGGTATTTTATTGTGTGCCCTTCAGGCCGATGTCGTGTTTAGTTTTCTCAATGTCCCTGTTTATTGTAATTAGGCTATACCTTTTCATGATTATCTGTTTCTTTGATTCTGTTGTATTATGTGCCCCTATGGCTATGCTGTTTGCCCTCTTACGTGAGTGGTTGTGCATGTTTTTTTTATTGTTTATTTATTGTTTGTGTTGTTATTGTGCCATGTTTATGGTTTTTTGTTTTATGATTTTATTATTTTTTTATTTTTTCTTGTTCTCCTCTGCTTTCTCTGTGTATTATGGTCTTGTTTTATGTGTTATTGTAATTTGGGTATTGTTTGCCTGTTTGCGCTATTTGTTTTATTGATGTTTTTGTACTGTGCTGTTGGTCCTTCTGGCCGGTGGTTGTTTGTTTTGCTAATTTGGTTTCTTATGTTAATTTTATTGTATTTATTGCTTATACTTGCATGCTTGCATGTAAAAATAAATAAAAAAAAATAGAAAACGGAACAGAACGTCACTTTTGTGAGTCGATTTCATTTCAAATTACGTCCAAATTTGACCATATCGCGCATACGAGCCAAAAGTGACGTTATTTTTAAGAGGATGGGTTGTAATTATCACCCTACTTGTATCATGTGTCACACTTATACTTTAAATGTCTGTGCAGTTGTTATATTATGATTCATTGGCAGGTGAAGCTTGTGACCCATGGGACATCCAGTTGAGTTGTTTACCACCTACAAACACCACAGATGCCTAGCATGCTCTGGCTGCCTTAACAGTTGCCATTCAGTGCCAGCCGTCATGGCATGACCAGAAGGTCCACATGTGGCTAACCCAAAGCTGATGTTTAGAGACCAGGGTCCAGATTCACGAAGGAGTTATGCATGCATTTACGACCTGTTCATCTTTTCTCAATCTTTGGCGGCTTTGTTTACAATTATTATATAGTTAATGAGCTCCGAAGCACCAGGAGGCTGTTTATAACAATAACAACAGTTGATAGGCAAGTTTTCATGCTTGTAAACTGTTTAATAAATGCAACCAAAGCCGTCAAAGATTGAGGAAAGATGTACGCGTTCGTAAGTGCTTGCGTAACTGCTTCGTGAATCTGGCCCCAGGTTTGTAAGTGATTGCGTAACTGCTTCGTGAATCTGGCCCCAGGTTCGTAAGTGCTTGCGTAACTGCTTCGTGAATCTGGCCCCAGTTCGTAAGTGCTTGCGTAACTGCTTCGTGAATCTGGCCCCAGGTTCGTAAGTGCTTGCGTAACTGCTTCGTGAATCTGGCCCCAGGTTCGTAAGTACTTGGGTAACTGCTTCGTGAATCTGGCCCCAGGTTCGTAAGTGCTTGCGTAACTGCTTCGTGAATCTGGCCCCAGGTTCGTAAGTACTTGGTAACTGCTTCGTGAATCTGGCTCTTGCTGTCTCTCACTGCCAAACAGGCCATAATAACATAAATCAGCTGAGAACCAATTTAACTTCATACTAACACATATTTACAATATAATATTAGGTAGTACTAACACAAATACTATAGCCTATTATCCCACCATATGTGTATAAACTATATAACATTAACAGTAAATATATAACCACCAATTGTGGTATAAGCTATGTACATTAAAACAACCCGCACTTGTGTTCAGGTAAACCCAGCAGGTTAAATATTAAAATACAGTCCACTATTTGGAGTAATAATAAATATATAATATAATAAAAATAATATGACATGATAATAAACTAGAAAATTAATAATTAAAAAAAACACAATAATGCTAGGAATTATCCCACATTTATGGTCTACTGCGAACGGATGAGCTAGAATAAATACATAGTGCATCAATATAATAGCCTGTGCAATTACACATATATGTATTAAATTATAGGAGCAAGTACAGTGGTATACAGATCAGGGCCTAACTCAGTCAGCCTCGGCCTACAGTAAAAGTCCAACCTGTTGGGCTGGATGGTTGAGCGACGGTCTCGCTTTGTGCAGGTCGGTGTTCAATCCCCGGCTGTCCAAGTGGTTGGATACCATTCCTTTCCCCCCCATCCCATCCCACATCCTTAACCTGACCCCTTCCAAGGGCTATATAGTCGTAATGGCTTGGCGCTTTCCCCTGATAGTTCCCTTCCCTTCCCTTCGGCCTACAGTAAACAGAACTCACAGCAAACACACGCACCAATATTGTTCCAAGGAATGAACCAAAGAACAAAATGTGCAATTAAATAATATATGTGAAATTAATGCTGCTAAAATAATATTAACATATTAACAGGAGCTCTCAATTAGTCTCATAAATTATTTAACACCATTAAATTACACAAGAGGTTGATAAGAGGCCTATGCCCATATGTATATTATTATTTATCTTAAGAGTTTACATATAAACATTTGACATATAAATATTGCTCCATACTGTTTACTGTATATGACCATTATTTACTGCCAACTCTTATACAAGGGTAGGACAGTATCAGACTGGAACTGTTATGCAACCTAGTCTAATATAGTTAATTGTGCTAACCTGGTGTAAGGGCAGGATTTTACACTTGTCTGACCTGCTGCATGGGTAACAGCTTCTTCCCCATATCACCTACCCTGGCTTTGCGCCCTGGAGAGGTCCCTCCAGACCGACAACCAGAGCACAACTCCATAGTCTCCTGAGACTGATGGATGCTTACTACTACTACTAGGACTAAACTAATAGTACAGCCTAGCATGTATTTAAACATTTTTTTTTTAGTAAAGAGGAAGGAGAGGCCTAGGTGAAGGAAGTATAGAAGTGGGAAATACAGTGAGAGGTATGAAAGCAGGCGGGCTGTCCACCTTGTATCGTGTTTAAACATTGTGCAGTTTCTTATGACAACACGGTTGGTGTTGTACGTAAGTACATATTTGCTTGTAATATTACCATAGTCATATACTTTACCTATAACCATTGCATCTTTGAGTATTAATGAGTAAAACTAATTATTATTAATTATCAATCATTAAACTAATGGTGATTTTGATGAGCTAACTTGAAGTTCTTCAACATTGACACTGGTTAAAACTTAAATCATTTGTGTGTATGATTATACAATGTAACATATTAATAAATGCTAACTTCTTAGGAAGTAGAATATCGTAACCGAGTGAAAAGGAATATTCCTAGGCTATTACCAACAGTACTTGGTCATAATATATGAAATACTAGTACAAGTCCAACAAGTCATAGCCCGAGTACAAGCCCAACAAGGCATAGCCCTAGTACAAGCCCCTGCTGGGCCGCCCCTGTTGGGCTTGCCCAAGCAGCCACTATGTCTACTGCAGATAATGAAAAAGGCCCCTGACAGGTTGTAAAGGCCCCCTAACCAGACAGATCATATATGTGAGAATCCGAGTAAACAACTCCAATTAATCATGTAGAGTTGGAGGATTACCATCAAGCTGCTGTAAATAAGTTTGAGCAAGTAAGAAGCCAAATGGAGAAACATAAGTATGTAGACCAGACCACACACTAGAAAGTGAAGGGACGACGACATTTTGACTTGAGAATGGTCCAGGACGGACCAAAACGTCGTCGTACCTTCACTTTCTAGTGTGTGGTCTGGTCAACATTTCAGCCATGTTATTGTGATTCATTGCCTGCATATCGCTGTACTTGTTAACACCAGTGTATCAAAATCAGACTTAGTGTTATAACTTAGCAGGTAGATTATGAAGATATCACTCAAGCCAAGTTACAGTCCTTTGTCAATATAATTACCCATAGTAAAGCAACCACAACAACAGCTTCCCTTAACCCAACACAACCAGAAGTCAAACTACCTTCAATTAGTTTACCAACATTCTTTGGAACAGAGGATGAAAGTTGGGATAACTTCTGGAACAAATTTGTTGACTCAGTGAATGCTAGTACCGCTATCCTAAATCCACCAAATTAACATACTTACAGGTCAACTTAAGGAGAAGCTTTAATGATGGTATGTATTTATCATTAAAAAATAATGGCTATGATAGCGCAGTTCAGCTCCTTATGGAAAATTATGCTGACCCGAACGACTATCACACTTTTAGTTCAAATATTGTTGGACTACATCCACAGATGGAACTACAGACTCACTCCAAGCCTTACTCAAAGCACTCAGCCTTAGGGTTACCTTAAATGCCATGGACTGATTAACTAAAGTTATTGTAAGATGCAAATTACCCAGTGAAACACTAGATAAGTTGCGTACGTTGCATAACAAATCTTCTCTGACAGTACAGGAGATTACAGAAGGTTTACCTCTGTTATAGAATGACAGAGAGCAAACACAGATGGTAAATCAACATCTAAACTTTCGTTAACCACCTACAATAAATCTCAGATACAGCAGTATTCCAAATAAACCTAAACCATCTACCTCCACCCAACGTGGAAGCAAGGCAGTGTGGGCACAGCTGTCCGAAACGCATGGCTTAATAGTGGCTTTAGGCATTGTATGTACTAGTCTATCTATAAATCGATCCATTAATGTAACATCACTTGTATGTTATTACCTTACCTGAATAAACATATTTATTTAAAAAAAAAATATGCAGTGGTCCCTCCAAACCTACAGTTAGTGTGTTACCAAACGCGGTGACTCCCAAAGGTGCTGGAGATTGGATGATGAGTTTGTTCTGTAATAAAGAACATTCCATATACTACTGCATTACTGACCCTGATCGTGTTACCGTGTAAAGCAACTCAAGGAATTGCATAAATGCAGAGGTGTCTAAGGTCACATAACCCCGAACCTGTGCAGCCCAAATGGCACCTGCAATAAGTGCAATAGGGTCAACACCATCGCGGCACT
>WNGS01001245.1:39137-62364 GCA_020271785.1 Procambarus virginalis | reverse complement strand
TCATCGCTACAAGAAAAATATTCATCCACGAATGTGCCCCAACACCCACCATGGAGCCATAATTAGAGGCAGGACACCCAACAAGAAGCTATCGCCGATCATGCCGGGGCCTCCTAGGGGTGCGTCATGAGCATACGCCCCACAAATGCCACCTTAAGAACCGACAGTCCGTCGAGATCGGGTTCAGTGACGAAAGGGGGATTGACAATAAAAGGTTCCCCTCGCTCTCGACGTTGGGTACTACAGTTCTACGGGTGCAAGAGTATGCCTCCCCAAGCACCCGGGCGTGAAAATAGAAGAAGTCCAAAGGAAGAACCAAAATAAGCAAAAGGTCGTCAGAAAACGACAAGCAGATAGGAGAAGAGGGGGAGAAAAACAAAACAGAAGGAAAAGGAAAAGGCGCTCAGCACAATTGGAGAGGACAGCAGCAGGAGCACAAGGCTAGAAAAGGACAGAGGACTGTCCCAAGGAACATCACACTCCGGCAGCCGCCCACTAAGCCCCCCTCACGGCAGCAACGAGCCGAGCGGGGGGGGGGGGGGGATATTTGCACAAACATATGCAGGAACATACACAATAACATTTGCAGGAACATACACAAAAACATATGCAGGAACATACACAAAAACATATGCAGGAACATGCACAAAAACATTTGCAGGAACATGCACAAAAACATTTGCAGGAACATACACAAAAACATTTGCAGGAACATACACAAAAACATATGCAGGAACATGCACAAAAACATATGCAGGAACATGCACACAAACATATGCAGGAACATGCACAAAAACATTTGCAGGAACATGCACAAAAACATATGCAGGAACATGCGCACAAACATGTGCACAACGGATGCCGGCAGAAACAGTGAGCAGAATTTCTTTCACCCTGATGCCTCTGTTACCAACGGATTCCCATGTTAGGGATATAACATGGGAATCAGAGCTCAGGGGAAAGACGGCCCAAGACATGATGGAATACATCACGCAGAAGGAGGCAGCAGAAAAGTTTATCCCGGCCCAAAAGGTAAAAACTGAAATGCAGATGAGAAACCCATGGTTTAATCTGAGATGTAAGCTAGCTAAGCAACAAAATAAAAGAGCATGGAGAAACTATAGAAATAACAGGACACTAGAGTAGAGAAGGCTACCAGAGAGCCAGGAATGAATACGTCGGGGTGAGAAGAGAGGCAGAAGGACAATATGAAAACTACATAGCAAGCAAGGCTAAGACCCAACCCAAATTGCTGCACAGCCACATCAGAAGAAAGACAACAGTGAAGGAACAGGTAATTAAACTGAGGATAGGGGCAGACAGATTCACTACAAATGACAAAGAAGTGTGCGAGGAACTCGATATGAAATTCCAGGAAGTCTTCACATTAGAGCAAGGAGAAGTTCCAGAGATAAGAAAAGGAATAATTAACCAGGCACCACTAGAGGAATTTGAGATTACCAGTGGAGATGTAAGGAAGCTTTTGCTAGAGTTGGATGTGACAAAGGCTATAGGCCCAGATGGAATATCACCATGGATACTAAATGAAGGAGCAGAAGCACTGTGCTTGCCACTCTCCATGGTGTTTAACAAATCACTGGTAACAGGTGAACTGCAGAAATTTGGAAGGCAGCAAAGGTAGTCCCGATATACATGAAGGGGGATAGACAGGAGGCACTGAACTACAGGCCAGTGTCTCTAACTTGCATGCCATGCAAGCTCATGGAGAAAATTATGCGAAAAAAGCTAGTCGAACATCTAGAGCGAAGGAACTTTGTGTCACAACACCAACATGGTTTCAGGGATGGCAAGCCATGCCTCACAGGATTAATTGAATTCTACGATCAGGCAACAAGAATTGGGCAAGAAAGAGAGGGGTGGGCAGACTGCATATTTTTGGATTGCCAGAAAGCTTTTGACACAGTGCCACACCAGAGGCTAGTGCGAAAGCTGCAGATGCAGACAGGAGTGAAAGGGAAGGTACGCCATTGGATAAGGGAGTACCTAAGCAACAGAAGACAGCGAGTTACTGTGCGGGCTGAGGTCTCAGATTGGCGACACGTCACCAGTGGGGTCTCGCAGGGTTCAGTCCTTGAACCTATACCGTTTCTTATATATGTAAATGATCTTCCAGATGGTATAGAATCATTCCTCTCATTGTTTGCTGATGATGCAAAAATTATGAGGAAGATTAAGACGGAGGAAGACAGTATGAGATTACAAGATGACCTAGACAGACTGCATGAATGGTCCAACAAATGGCTACTAAAGTTCAACCCGAGTAAATGTAAGGTAATGAAACTAGGCAGTGGAAACAGGAGGCCAGACACAAGATACAGAATGGGAGATGAAGTCCTTCATGAAACGGACAGAGAAGGATCTAGGAGTTGATATCACACCAACCCTGTCTCCTGAAGCCCACATCAAAAGAATAACATCTGCAGTGTATGCGAGGCTGGCTAACATCAGAACTGCTTTCAGGAACCTGTGTAAGGAATCATTCAGAACCTTGTATACCACTAATGGAAGCCGGTCGGCCGAGCGGACAGCACGCTGGACTTGTGACCCTGTGGTCCTGGGTTCGATCCCAGGCGCCGGCGAGAAACAATGGGCAGAGTTTCTTTCACCCTATGCCCCTGTTGCCTAGCAGTAAAATAGGTACCTGGGTGTTAGCTGTCACGGGCTGCTTCCTGGGGGTGGAGGCCTGGTCGAGGACCGGGCCGCGGGGACACTAAAAAGCCCCGAAATCATCTCAAGATAACCTCAAGATAACCACATGTGTAAGACCAATCCTGGAGTATGCGGCCCCAGCATGGAGTCCGTACCTTGTCAAGCACAAGGCGAAGCTTGAAAAAGTTCAGAGATATGCCACTAGGCTAGTCCCAGAACTAAGAGGCATGAGTTACGAAGAAAGGCTGCGAGAAATGCACCTTGAGACACTAAAAAACAGAAGAGTAAGGGGAGACATGATCACTACCTACAAAATTCTCAGAGGAATTGACAGGGTAGATAAAGATAAACTGTTTAACACGAGTGGTACGCGAACTAGGAGACACAGGTGGAAACTGAGTACCCAAATGAGCCACAGGGACGTTAGAAAGAACTTTTTCAGTGTCAGAGTAGTTAACAGATGGAATGCATTAGGCAGTGATGTGGTGGAGGCTGACTCCATACACAGTTTCAAATGTAGATATGGTAGAGCCCAGTAGGCTCAGGAACCTGTACATCAGTTGATTGACAGTTGAGAGGCGGGACCAAAGAGCCAAACTCAACCCCCACAAGCACAATTAGGTGAGTACAACAACACACAAACAGCCAAGGATTATACTGGGTTTGCAAAAATGACAAGTTAATATGGGAAAACATAACCCAACTGATGAATGCCATACCCGAGTCACACACATTAAAATTCACAAAGAAGCTCCTAGCGATGTATGCGGACCGTGAAACAACACTGGATAACGACCAAAACTGAGGAACAGGTAGTTTAGAGAACCACAGCAGTAGTGTGGTGGGAGAGGGTATTGTGGTACAAAACAAGAGCAATATTGCAGAACCAGGTAATATAATCAATGAGAGCAAGAGTGGGAAAGACTGCATGAACGAGGGAATTTATACAAAAATAAAAAAAAATAATCAAAATGTTTATTCAGGTAAAAGTACATTGTGACGGTAAAGTTGTGGAGTAGGGTGTTCGGCAGTCCTGCAATGGCAGCTGTCAAAGCCAGGCCACATACACGAACAAAAAGAATGACTGCTTGTCTGGTAGTCTGTGGTAAGGTAAGGTAAGATACACAAAACACAAAAGATAAACAATGAAATTTAATTACTCTAGAAAACAAATTTAAATAAAGACAATTCCTTGGCTTGGTAGGGTGCAAGTATAACAAGTGAAAAAGAACTAACATAAAAATGAATAATGGCTTATTAATGTGTTACGTTAACAATAATACAAAAATATAATACAAGGAAATATAAAATGGTGCTGGAATATTAGCGCAAGCTAAGAACCACTACTTGATACCCGAGGAATATCAATTAGATGTTCACAGCTTTAGAGCACAAGATATTCTGAGGTGGTACAGCTCGCTGACTCCAACGTTGACTTGATGACATGCGTGAGTGGGGAGAGCTGGAGTGGCGAGATCTCGAACAGCCAATGAGAATGCAGGCAGACCCACAGCTGGTAGCTGCCTAGTTGAAGTGCAATCGGCGAACAGGCAGTGAGGAGTGTGAGGGGGGGGGGGGTGCAGGTGCGTGTGGCTGTCTTGATATACGTTTTAGCTACTGTAGAACGTATCTTGAATGTAGCTTTGAACGTGACGATAGCAGGAAAGAGCAGGCTAAATCTCTTGGAAGAGATTATCCTCACAACATATATAGAGGATTAGTTACAAACATAATGTTGGATTTATAGATAGAGCTAGTACATACAATACCTACATCCACTTGTACGCATAGCGTTTCGGGCAAAAATGATTAATTTGGACGAAAAACGGAGATGGCTCCATTAAAGAGGAGGCCAAGATAGGCACAAGTATAAATATCCTGAAAACAAAATAAAAACTGAAAATATTTGCAAATTCTACGCTCAAGGAATATGCAAAAATGGAAAATTAGGTGCAAAATGCACTTTTCTGCATCCTCGAAAATGCAGGAACATGTCGGCGAGAGGTACAGGACGTCTTGGAATGGAGTGTAGATACTTCCACCCTAAACTATGTAAATTCTCAATCAGGGACAAAAAAAAAATTACACTCTTCAGTGCCCGGAATTCCACTTGAAAGGTACACAGCGTTATAGATGGGAAGATCAATTTGATACTACTGGAAATTTTGTAGAGGAAGGTAGAAACAGAGTAGAACATATAAGAGAGAGGAACAGGCAGATGGAACCACTGGAGGATTACAGAGGGGGAGGGAGATACCCACAAGACTGGAATACAAGTCAACAACAAGCACACAGGTACTACACCACACAACAACCGCACTCCTACCAGACTGGACGAACCACTACCAAAACAACACACCCTGGACATGGGTGGAGAGAGGGGGGGGGGGAGGTGAGAACTACCAAAGCCCACCTGAAGTGACTCGCAATATGGGAAATCATTCATATTTGCAAACATACAAGGCCTAAAATCAAATCAAGAAATAAAGTAAAGTTCATAAATGGCCTTCTAATAGAATCGAACTCAATAGTTGGTGCATTTACAAAAACCCACACAAAAGACCACATGGATAGTGAAATATGGATCCCAAATTATAATCTATATAGATGTGACAGAGTAATTAGGTCAAGTGGAGGAGTAGGTCTGTATATTAAAGAGGAGCTGGCATACACAGAGCTCCTGAACTCGACCAAAGAGGTGGTAGAGGTACTTGGAAACAAAGTAGAAAATATAAATCTAATTATTATTCTAATATACAAACCGCCAGATGCAACAGTTGAGGAATTCACCGAGCAGATCCACAAAATAGAGAATGTCCTTGATAACCTAGCAAACCCAGTACCAGATATTATCTTCCCTGGAGACTTCAATCTACCTAGTTTAAAATGGAGAATAGTAAACAATAACATTATAGCAGGAAATCAACCTGGAAATAACTAATCACAGGCCAGAGAACTACTGAGATTCTGTGACAAATTCTCGGTCAATCAGCAGATTACAGAACCAACTAGGAACGAAAACACGCTGGACCTGATATTCATGAACAATGAGGAGCTAATCAGATACATTACTGTCTCAGACACTACGTACTCGGACCACAAGCTCATTGAAGTGCAAACTAACATTAATAACGGTAGTAGGCCCAAGAGAAACAACAAGCAAGAAGGGTTATTCAATAAATTCAATTTTAATAATAAAAGGATAGACTGGGAGAAAATAAACAGGGAACTTACAAACATTCAATGGGAAAATGTTCTAAGTAATAAAAATCCTACACAAGGAATAGAAGAACTGACTTCTGAAGCATATGAAGTCTGTCTGAAACATGTTTCTTTGAGAAAAGCCAGAAAGAGGTCCAACGTAGAAAGAGAGCGCAGACGACACTACAAAAGAAGGAAAAAATTAACGGAAATGCTTAAGCAGACACGACTTTCCATACAAAGAAGGAATAATTTAAACAGGGAGATTGAAGAAATCGAACAGAGACTGAAGCATTCATATCAGATTGAAGAAAGGCAACTAGAACAGAAAGCAATTCAAGAAATAAAGAAAAACCCAAAATATTTCTTCACATATGCTAAATCAAAAGCAAAAACCACTGCCAGTATTGGACCTATTCGTACTAACGAGGTTCATACACGGAGGATGACAAAGAAATTAGTGAAATCCTAAGAAAGCAGTATGAGGACATGTTTAGCACTCCGATAATCAGCATGAAAGTGGAAGATCCGGACAACTTCTTTATGAGCGATATCCAAACCCCTGTAAATATAACTGATATCAACACGAGCGTGGCAGATTTTGAAAGAGAAATTGACAATATGCCCATGCACTCGGCCCTGGGTCCAGACTCATGGAATTCAATATTTATAAAGAAATGCAAAGTGCCAGTAGCACAGGCACTCGGTATAGTGTGGAGGAAGAGCTTGGACACAGGGGAGATACCAGATGCGCTGAAAGCAGCAGACATTGCTCCTCTACACAAGGGAGGTAGCAAAGCATTGGCAAAGAATTATTGATCAGTTGCACTAACATCCCGCATAATAAAAGTGTTTGAGAGAGTGATCAGGAGTCAGGTCACTAGTTTCATGGAGACCAATGACCTCCACAATCCAGGCCAACATGGATTTAGAACAGGAAGATCATGCCTCTCACAGCTACTTGACCATTACGACAAAAATCACTGAGGCATTAGAAGAAAAACAGAATGCAGATGTGGTATACACGGATTTTGCAAAGGCATTCGATAAATGTGACCATGGAGTGATTGCACACAAAATGAGGTCAATGGGAATAACTGGTAAAGTTGGAAGCTGGATTCTCAGTTTTCTGTCGAATAGAATACAAAGAGTAACAGTCAACCATATAAAATCGAGTCCAAGCGTAGTTAAAAGCTCAGTACCTCAAGGTACAGTCCTTGCACCACTGCTGTTCCTTATTCTCAAATCAGATATAGACTCAAATACAAGGCACAGCTTCGTATCCTCCTTTGCAAATGACACAAAAATCAGCATGAAAATTACCTCTGCTGAAGACATTGAAAACCTACAACCAGATATTAATAAAGTTTTCGACTAGGCAGCAGAAAATAACATGATGTTTAACAGAGATAAATTCCAGGTACTCAGGTACGGTAAACATGATAACCTAATACATAATACAAGGTACAAGACAGTCAAATTTGCCCCTAGTAGGAAGGCAACATGTAAAGGATTTGAAAATAATGATGTCCTACGACCTAACGTTTAGGAAGCATAACCAAGCAAATATTGCGACAGCCAGAAAAATGATAGGATGGATTACGAGAACTTTCAAATCCAGGGATCCCATCACAATGTTTGTACTTTTCAAATCACTTGTGTTGTCCCGTCTTGAGTACCGCTCAGTACTCACTTCCCCCTTCAGAGCAGGAGAGATTGCTGAAATAGAGGGAGTACAGAGAACGTATACGGCATACATAGACGCGATAAAGTATCTAAATTATTGGGATCGTCTCAAAGCCTTCAACTAGAAAGACGACGGGAGAGATATCAAATAATATACACGTGGAAAATACTGGAGGGCCAAGTACCAAATCTACACAGTAAAATAACAACATACTGGATTGAACGATATGGAAGAAAATGCAGAATAGAACCAGTGAAGAGCAGGGGTGCCATAGGCACAATCAGAGAACACTGTATAAACATCAGAGGTCCACGATTGTTCAACACCCTCCCAGCGACTATAATAAATATTGCCGGAACAACCGTGAACATCTCCAAGAGGAAACTAGATAGTTTCCTCCAAGGAGTGCCGGACCAACCAGGCTGTGGTGGGTATGTGGGTCTTCAGGCCTCTCCAAGCAACAGCCTAGTGGACCAAACTCTCATAAGTCAAGCCTGGCCTCGGGCCGGGCTTGGGGAGTAGAACTCCCAGAACCCCATCAATCCCCGACAGTTCACAAGTGGTTGGGCACCATTCCTTTCCGACGTCCTATTCCAAATCCTTATCCTGACCCCTTCCACGTGCTATATAGTCGTAATGACTTGGTGCTTTCTCCTGATAGTTCCTTCCTTCCTTCTGTTACGACCCGGGTTCCTTGAATTGACACTTTAATGGAGCCAGGATCGTGGTGCTTTTGTTTTACTGGAAGCTATTTATCTTTTCCCCTCCTTCTCCTTTCTCCTTATTCTTTAAATAACCAGTTAAGGAATTGTGTATTGTTACCGTACCATTAAGTGTTCTAAGTGTAGTTGTTTATGTCCTCTTGGCCATTGTTTTGTAGCCCCAAGTGTTTGCCTTCCTGGGGTGGCCTAAAGTGACCATGTGGCTGTTAAATTATGAAGTGCTATGTACTGTCCCTTAATGAAGTAGACTTTCCTCTAGGTTGCTGTTTGTAACTCGTAACATATGTGGAGTCAGGGAATTAACGTAAGATCGAGGTGTTAAGGTATGTATTGTATTTGGGGGGTTTAGGGTTAATAAATATTAAGGTTTATGCCAGGAGTTTCCATCGTCCTTGCAGTAGTGGGGTAGTTGATGTCTCTAGATGACAGACCATATATTGTTATTTATACTTTTCTGGGAATTAGTTCCTGCAAACCGGGCCTGACCTCACCCCACTGATTAGAACTCCATGACCTTAAACACTGTCCTAGAGAGCAAGCACTAGTCTTTAACATCTTCCTTATGGAGGAAGTCCATGGAGACGGTGGTGTGTACTCCCACACAGTTGAGACACAGGTTGATGGTCGACTGGCAGTCTTTGAAATAATGATTCTGAGTGCAGATGCTGCACTTTCCTTCGGCTTGTGGGCCGTTCTTGGTGTCATGATCGTACTTATAGCACTTGTAGCATTAACGTATGAGGCAGTAGCGTTCTTTCTTGATGGTGTCTGGTGTGATCGATATGTCCAGGCATTTGAAGCCGTTGTCCAGTGCCTGGGTCGCTGCTGCAGCTGTAAAGGTCACTATCGGATTGTCGTCGTTCTTCATGACTAACTTCGACTGCAGTCAGAGCCGGGTTCCTGGTGTTGATGCTTGACAATATGGTGTCGGGGTCCTGGGAGGCGATGTAGACGCTGGTGCGGCTGACGAAAATAGTTTTATCAGCCAAGTAGCGCCGGGTAGGCACGATGATCAGGTCGGAATTTCGTAGAGCGTCAAGGTGTTCTGGAGCAAACAATTGTTCCAGAGCTTCCGTGCTTGAGTTGAGGAGTTCTGCACCGAAGCGTCGGCGCGGATGTACAGTGGTACTGCGTTGGTGGTGTTGACAATTTTCGATACTATCTAGGCCCTGATGAAATTGGTTTCACCCCCGAAACCAGATTTTGATGCGATAACTCATGATGCAGTATCTCTTTATGACTTACACATCACTAGAGATGGCTACCGTCTCTACTCGGTATAATGCACAAAGTTGGGAATGAAGTCTGAGCATCTAGAGTGAAGCGTGTTATGACACCCATGTAGCCTGAGTGGAACGAGTCTACCCTGTGAGAGTTATTCTACTTTCCGGACCTGAGATTAAGGGGCCAGAGAAAGAAAATATATAATAAACGTCAGTGAATAATTAAAAAATACTAGCATAGGATGAGCGTTTGGTAATAAGTGACATGAAATGAGATGTTGATACTATGGTGACATGACATGACACTAGTAGGATGTCGTGATCTCACTCGAGTCACAGAAGTTGTCAGAGATGGTCGTACTTCATTGATTCTCCTGGAAGAAGGAAGAATATCGTTCTCCGTGTTAGTGCTGGAGTGAAGGCTACTTGTTTGCCAGTGTGAAGAAGCTGTTGGGGACACAGTACACCATTTCTCTGTGATTTGGATATATTAGAGGCGACCTGGAGATGAGTGTTGGTCTTGTCTTTGTGGAACTCTAATTGTGAGTGCTTCTTCAAGAGGAAGGAAGTAAGCAGGCGTTTCTGTGTGGAGCCTGCCGGGCGACTCCATGTACTCAAGTCAGGATTTCTTCTTTTGTTGGGGGGGATACTTATGTAGATGTTTCAGGTATTTCAGCCCCAAGCTGAGTTTCATATACTTCTAGGATTGAGGATACAGTATTGTTGTGACAGGATTTCAGCCCCAAGCAGTGAGGGAGTAGTAAGTGGTAAGCCAAGAGTTGGGCAGCCACTTGATATGGACAGTTGGCAAAGCCAGGATATAATATTGGAGTGCTACTAGCTTGTAGCAGTTTAGAGTGTTGTATAATCATATTGTTTATATGTTTTTATTATGTACGTTTATATATGTATTAAATGTTTTACATGTTAGCTGGCTTTTGCTTTAGTCCTGGTGAGGTTTCCCAGAGAGTGAGTGAGAGAGTGAGAGAGTGAGAGAGTGAGAGGGTCACAGCTGTGGATAGGGTGACAGAAGACACCAATTCACAAAAGGGGGATCTAGATCATTCCAGACAAGGAGAGAGTGGGGAGTCTTGGCGGCTCGAGTATGGTGTGTACACAAGACAACGAGGCCAGTTTTGGAGCCACACCTTTAAATGGGTGATGCCGAACCCCTCTCTAAGATCAAGAGGCGTACAGGGTGATCTAGGTAAATTCCAAGCATTCCAGTGCCCATTGCTGGTCCACCGACGATAGAGGGAGTGTGGCTGCCGAGGTCGGTTGTTTGTTCTGCCAGGGAGTGGTTGGGGACGCTGTCCGCCTGTATGCAAGCAACAGTCTGATGCAACAACTAGAGCTCCCCTTTTGGGATTTTAAAATCCTGAACACCTTCCTGATAAGCGAGCCTTTCTGCCTTATTTTTACTCACCCGGTAGTGCTGGGTGCTAGAGGTTTGGGCTGGAGAGGAAGGTGCTCCAGTTTGTGCAGACTGGGTCTTGGGTGGTGCTGGAGTCTTGGTGGCGATTGTCCTTGTAGGTGTCCCCGAGGTGGAAGGGGAGGCGGTGAGACTGGCGTCAGGAGCGATGATGGGGTACAGGCCGTTGGCAAGGTACAGTGCATTGAGTTCAGTAAAGAACCGGTGGTTATCAGGTCTGGCAAGCCTCTCGGCTAGGCGAATAAGACCAGGTATAATGCTGTTGCATGAGGCAAGGGGCTGGGAGGGTGCTGGTTGGTCCTTGGTTCCCCCCAATGGGAAGGCCGGGTTGTCTGGTAGGTGGGGGACCTGTTTGGCAGAGCTGGGAAGACTTATGGTTGGTCGGCTAGAGCTGAGGTGCTGTAGGTGGTGCTGCAGGCGCCGGCGGAGGTAGTGGAGGGTTCGGTTTCTTTGAGTTCAGCCTGTTTCTGGACGATTTCTTGTCTACCCAACCACTTTGACTGAACGGTAGGGCGACGGTCTCGCTTCATGCAAGTCGGCGTTCAATCCCAGACCGTCCAAGTGGTTGGTACCATTTCTTCCCTCCGTCCCATCCCAAATCCTTATCCTGATCGCTTCCAAGTGCTATAAAGTCGTAATGGCTTGGCACTTTCCCCTGATAATTAAAAAAAATTGTCTGTGGGGGCAGCGATGGGAAATCGCCGGGTGGGCGCCATTGCAGAACAGGCAGCATCAAAAGTTTAAATTTACAGATTGAGTAGTGGTGATCCATGGCGCAGAGGCTACACTTCTGGACAGGATGCTGACACTCGTTGGTTGGGTGTGAGAACTAGTAGTACCTGAAGCACTGTTGAATCTCGTAGATGCGTTCCTTCTTCACTCGGTAGGGTGGGATCTTGATGACAAAGCAGTTGAATCCTTGTGTGGAAGCTTGGGTGACTGCTGCTAGTGAGATAAATGCGAGTTTCGAGGTTGGGTGCTTGTCGTCGACGCTGCCGAGGAACGCCTCAGAAAATACCATCATCTTCCTGTTTTTGACCTTGATTTTAGTCTTTACGCTGGCAAAGATATCCAGAATTGGCTTGTCCGTGATCCATTGGCTGGTCTCGTTGATAAAGATAGTTGTTGCAGCCCAGAATTGAGGTGGGATGTGGGTCTTGAGATGCGCTTCGTATATGCGTTGAAGCGGGACATAAGCCTTTCGAGGTCATCCTCGCTCTCGAAGTAGAATACATAGTCCATTCCCTCTTGTCTGATGTCGATGGGCGTAACGCCTGCGATGTCTTTGGGGATCCTCAGGAAGTCGCTCTTGGAGAATGCATGGTCATCAAGCGGGGTAAGCCGGACCTTGAAGCGTTTGTGACACATTATATTCTACTACTACTACTACTACTATAGCACTACTACTACTATAGCACTACTACTACTATAGCACTACTACTACTACTATATTCACCCCCTCAACGGGTGGCAGTGGCGGTGGATGTCTTGTGGAGTCAAGCTTGCTGGTGCTCTACCCGACAATGCACATTACATGAAGAGCCCCTCCGTCTTCTCCTGTGTATGTACAGGATGAGAGAGGGGCTGACCTCCTAAGCAATGCGCCTTGCCGACTATCACACGTTTGGTCTGTGGGAGCGAACGCGTCCATTCCCGCGACAAGTGTGTTTTCTATCGTGATCAAACATGCACAGAAACAGGCAAAAAAAAAAAAAAAGAGTACAAACATGCACTTATACACAAACGTTCTAGGTGAAAACAAACATTCATACATGCATACACACAAACACGTACTAAATACGTTAGTACCAGGTACTAAGGTTCCTGAACGTTTACACAGCTACCCTAAACTATATGAAGCGTTACATAGTGTGTGTGAAGAGTTAGCTAGGTGATACTAAGGTACCTGGACCATATGAAGCATTACATAGTAATTAGCTAGGTTTAGTTACAGGATGAGAGCTACGCTTGTAGCTCTCGTCTTCTGTAGCTTTCTCGTCTTCCCAATACTCTTTGTCATGCAGATGATGAGTCAATGTGGGGGAATAATTTCCCAAAAAAATATTTTGATAAAATAATAATGTAAATAATTAATTGAATTAAATGCTAGAGAAGTGGACTGTGAAACTTCTAAATAATATTTGGATTATTCTTCCTGCACATCTTTTGGGCGGTAGGACCAATAATACTGGAACTACCTATTATATGAATATTAAATCATTCAATAGTAAATTTCATTTATAAATTCTAATCAATGAGTTAGTAAAGTACAAAGTTATGAATAAACCAAATCTTAGCTGTCAGACAGTTCAGGCAGAATGCGTCAGCCTCCCAACATTAGTCAAATCCTGTTTATTCGTGTTGACCGAGCAGACACGTGATCCACCATAAGAGGCGATTCTCCTTCGCAAACAAACTCTACTCTGTGAAATTAATAATATGTAATCTCCATATGCAATGTCTATGTTAATACACATTGAAAGGGTGATTGACTGATTAAGGGGAATACTTACTGATGTTTTTTGATTGTCGCGTGGTGTAATGATTGGATCCCCCAAACATAACACTATAATATAGCCACAAAATGTGTATATTAGTACTTAGCCCAACCGGATGCAGTGTCCTCAATGATGACTGAAGTCGTTCACAAAGTCTGGCGTTTGATACTGCTCGGATGATCTCAAAATTAGATGATGGAACAGAACAATTTCTGGACACTCAAGATGGCGTCTCTCTCCAGCCAAGTCTCTCAGCAAGTGAGTGGGGTGATGCGCGCCACCTGCATTCCCTACCGTGTATTAACTCGGCCTATAATTCCCAATATTATATTCCGGTTTCCTATTAAATAGAAACATTGCCAACGTTATTTTATGTCATAGTAACATACTTTAGGTAACAACATACTGTTTCTCGCTGTGTATTTCATTAAACATAAATGACGTTAGATGAATTACCGACATATGCAGTTGATATCCAGTTCATTACTTTTGTTTACTGGATCAGCTGATCGTAGCCGTGGCAAACTTTATATAGAAAAGATATGTAATTTGCCTACTGAATTAAATCAATTTCAGGTTGATATTACCTTGTATATTAAACAAGGTTAAATTGGGTTTAATTCGGTTTATGTATATATATATATATATATATATATATATATATATATATATATATATATATATATATATATATATATTTACTGCCCAGGCCTGTGCCCTGGAGAGGACACTCCAGCATCGCCTTGGCGATGGCTCAACACGGGAAGTGACAGTTACCGGTGATAAGTCTACCACTCAATTGGCGTAGAGTAAGGCGCCAGGGGTTGCTTCCGTCGGTGGGAGAAATCATCCGATTTCATAGGACAGCTACCGCCCGCCTCAAGCTGGGCAGCCCCCAGCCAATAAGGTGCTGTCCCGCCACGGTCCGCCTGCTCCACTGGGTGCGTGGGGCTTAGGCCACATTCCAATAAGCGGATCGTCAACGCATGCACCAGGCAAAAGAAAACAAGCACAGAGCCACCCAGCTCTCAAACTGGGCACATGGAATGTAAGGACCATGACACCGGGTCTCTCGGAAGATCTACTGGAAGTGAACGACGCCCGCAAGACAGCTGTGATCAACAACGAACTGCGCAGACTCCAGATGGACATAGTCGCCCTGCAGGAGACACGTCTGCCGGCAACTGGCAGCATACGGGGGAAGGACTTTACCTTCTACTGGCAGGGTAAACCACAAGAAGAGGTAAGGGAGCATGGCGTTGGTTTTGCCATCAGGAACAGGTTGTTAGGGTCCATAGTACCGCCTATGGAGGGGTCTTCAAGGATCATCAAACTTCAGCTTCATACAGTAGTAGGAATGGTCAGCCTCATCAATGCCTATGCACCAACATTGACCTCCTCTACCGAAGCGAAGGTCAAGTTCTACGATCACCATGGCCTAGCTCTCAGAGACATACCTCACCAAGAGCCAGTCTTCCTCCTGGGAGACTTTAATGCAAGAGTTGGTTCTGACCACAGCTCTTGGCCTTCCTGCCTGGGCCAGTTTGGATTTGGGAAGATGAATGAGAGTGGGCAGCGCCTCCTGGAGTTCTGCTGCCGTCATGATCTCTGCATCACCAATTCCTTCTTCGACACCAAGCCCCAGCATAAGGTTTCCTGGAGACATCCCAGGTCTAAGCATTGGCACCAACTCGACCTGGTGCTTACGGGACGTAACAATCTGAGAAATGTCAAACTGACCCGCAGCTTCCAGAGCGCAGATTGCGACACCGACCACTCTCTCGTCGTTTGCAGAGTAAAGTTCCAGCCCTGGAAAATCCACAGAGCAAAGAAGGAGGGAAGACCACGCATTAACGTAAACAAGACCCGTGACCTTCACAAGGTGGAGGAATTCACTGCAGCGCTGGTAAATGCCCTTCCTGTACCACCCTGCGATAGCGCAAGTGAGAGGTGGTTACATCTCAGGGGCATTATTTTCAACACTGCCATGTCCACCTTCGGTAAGAGACAGAACAAATCAGCAGACTGGTTCGAGGCCAGTGCAGAGGAACTGTTACCCCTCATAGAGGAAAAGAGACGAGCTCTCTCATCCTACAAGAACCTGCCCTCAAGAAGGAACCTACAGGCCCTCCGTATTGCCCGCAGTAGAGTTCAACAAACTGCGAGGCGTTGTGCTAACGATTACTGGCTTCGACTCTGTTCCAGCATCCAGACTGCAGCCACTGTCGGCAACATAAGAGGCATGTACGAAGGAATCAAACAGGCAACAGGCCCTACACAAAACCGGACGGCTCCTCTAAAGTCTGCCACTGGAGAGATCATTAAAGACCGTGATCAACAGATGAATCGCTGGGTGGAACATTACTCCGAACTCTACTCCAGAGAGAACTTGGTCAGCGTAGAGGCTTTGGATGCAATTGAATGCCTGCCCATCATGGAAGAACTTGATCTTGAACCAACTGTGGAAGAAGTTGAGAAAGCGCTGGATTCACTTTCCTCAGGGAAGGCCCCAGGAGACGACGGGATTCCGCCTGAAGTTCTCAAGTGCGCTCGTGGAACACTTAAATCTGAGCTTCATGAACTTCTGTGCCAGTGCTGGAGGGAGGGCTCGGTGCCACAAGACATGAGAGATGCAAACATCATCACTTTCTACAAAAATAAAGGTGACAGAAGCGATGTAAACAACTATCGCGGCATCTCCCTCCTCAGCGTCGTTGGCAAACTATTCGCTAGGGTCGTTTTGGTCAGGCTTCAGATTCTTGCCGAAAGAGTGTACCCGAGTCACAGTGTGGTTTCCGAGCAGAGAGGTCGACCACTGACATGGTGTTCTCCCTGAGACAGCTTCAAGAAAAGTGCAGGGAGCAGAGAAAAGCCTTGTACATTGCCTTCATTGACCTTACAAAGGCCTTCGACCTCGTGAGTAGGGACGGACTCTTCAAGATCTTGGCCAAAATTGGCTGTCCACCCATCCTACTCAGCATGATACAATCGTTCCACAAGGACATGAAGGGGACAGTTGTGTTCGACGGCTCAACTTCTGAACCATTCAACATTAACAGTGGTGTTAAACAGGGGTGTGTTCTTGCTCCAACCCTGTTCGGCATCTTCTTCGCGATCCTCGTCAAGCATGCTTTTGGAACAACGACAGAAGGCATCTATCTCCGTACAAGATCTGATGGAAAGCTGTATAATCTATCCAGACTCCGAGCAAAGACAAAAGTACAAATGCGAATCCTCAGGGAGTTCCTCTTCGCCGACGACGCAGCGATCACCACACACACAGCAGAAGGCCTGCAGCAGCTACTCAACCACTTTGCCGCAGCCTGTTCTGCATTCGGCCTGACAATCAGCCTGAAGAAGACACAGGTGATGGGACAAGATGTCAATGAGCTACCCTGTATAAATATAGCAGACTATGCGCTGGAGGCAGTTCACGAGTTTGTGTACCTGGGCTCCACAATCTCAGACACCCTTTCCCTGGACACTGAGCTCAACAGGCGTATCGGGAAGGCCGCAACAACACTGGCCAGGCTCACAAAGCGCGTTTGGGAAAATGCCAAACTGACAGTGCACACCAAGGCACAAGTCTACATGGCATGTGTGGTGAGTACACTTCTCTACGGCTCGGAATCCTGGACCCTGCGCTCTCACCAGGAGAGACGGCTTAATACCTTTCACATGCGGAACCTGAGACGCATCCTTGACATCACGTGGAAAGACCACGTCACCAACAACACTGTACTCGAGAAAACAGGAGTCCCTTCAATGTTCACTCTCCTGAAACAGAGACGCATGCGATGGCTGGGACATGTCTCACGCATGGTCGATGGCCGCATACCGAAGGACCTCTTGTATGGAGAACTGGCATCAGGAAGGAGACCTACCGGAAGACCTCAGCTGCGTTTCAAAGATGCCTGCAAACGCGACCTCAAGCAGATGAACATCGACATCAACACTTGGGAGGCAGCAGCTGCGGACAGATCTGCCTGGAGATATAAAGTGCAGAAGGGACTCCAGCAATTCGAGGATGAACTGAAGAAGCAGGCGGAGGATAATAGACTTCAGAGGAGGTCTCGGCCACTGTCAGACGCACCCGCCTCGGCGTTTATCTGCGCTCGCTGCAGTCGAGACTGTCATTCTCGGGTTGGCCTTCACAGCCACAGCAGGCGCTGCATCCAACTAGACTACAACAACTAGACACCCAGGGCACAACTCCATAACCCCACGGGATTGACGGATGCCTACTACTACTACTACTACTATAATTTAGTCTCATGGGAGCCGGGTTGCTGATGCAATACCGGCCTCGATATTAGTAAAAATTTGACTGTACTACGCTTCTAGCCATCTGTATTAGTAACTTATATTTCTTAATAAAATAAATTCATCCTATTTCACTAGACACTTGTAAATATACTATGAAGGAAAATAGTTTGGTGTTTTAAGCAATTTAATATAAATTAGGAATCACTAGGGGTTAGTATTTGGGTGTCAGAAATTTCCGACAGTCACAATAACGTGGCTGAAATATGTTGACCAGACCACACACTAGAAATTGAAGAGATGACGACGTTTTGTCAGAAAGATGACATGACGACGTCGTTCGTCGGCGGTCCGACGACATGACGACGGACCGTCCTGGACCATTCTCAAGTCGATTGCGATTGCACAATCGACTTGAGAATGGTCCAGGACGGACTGAAACGTCGTCGTCCCTTCACCTTCTAGTGTGTGGGCTGGTCAACACATTTACCACCTCTAGTCTCACCTCATAACAGTTGTTTTTCCAGTTCCGGACGCCATTTTGTAGCATGCCTTGCACCTTTTCCAGTTTACTAATGTGCTTCTTTGAGATTTGGGCACCATACAACTGCTGCATATTCCAATTTTGGTCTCACAAAAGTCATGAACAATTTCTTTAGTATTTCACCATCCATGTAATTAAAAGCAAGTCTGAAGTTGGAAAGCGACGCATTCGCTCCTCTCACAATGTTCTTTATGTGTTCCTCTGGCGACAGCTTACTATCCACAACCACCCCTAGGTCTCGTTCTTTATTGGAGTACTTTAGTTCCTTTCCACATAATTTGTAAGTTGTGTGTGGTCTATTTTCTCAGATTCCACATTCCATAACGTTGCATTTATTCACACTGAATTCCATTTGCCACTTGTTGCTCCAACCACTTACTTTATCTAGATCAATTTGGAGGGCTTTACAATCGTCTGCGTCAAGCGTGTCAATCGCCGTGTTATGGGCACCCTGCAATAGCAAATTTTGAATGCATCATAAAGATATTCTCATAGACACGAGAAAGGATATAGTAATTGTCTTTCCATACCAGTAGGTGTAAAGCATTGAATGACTAGACACTCAGTTATGTGTGAGATGCAAAAACAAAAATTTCAAGACAAAATTCGGAATGCTAACTTTATTCACGTCTTTAAATGTCGATAAATGATATATATTGGGGGATGAAGAGTACTCGACTACTACCAGGCAGGCTAAGACCTGACCTCATTTCCCACCAGGAAATGAGGTCAAATTTTCCAATCATGTCTATCTAACCTTCTATAGTCACTATGACAAGTCAAGGGGGTTGGGAAGGGCAGGAGGGTCATGGCGTGGCCTGTGTGATGGACAATGGGATTATCTCAGCAATCTGGGTCGTGGTTCATGGTAATGTTGTGCTGACCCCGTGCCCCCATTCCACACCCAAAGTGCGCAGGGATAATCACCTTGATCACAGTCTCCATACACACACTGCAGCATTGCTGCCCCTCGTAACCTTGCGACTACTGCGCTGTTAATCATACACTCCAGCAGGAGTGTATGATTAACAGCGCAGTAGTCGCTCGAGGTTACAGTAATTAAAAGGCTGGAGTTTTGAAGAGATGGTTGTTCAGGGCTGTGAAGATTTCAGTGACTACAGAACAGGTACAGGCAATCGGAGGACAAAAAATTATCTTAGTAGTCATATATAACCCCCCACCAAACGACCGAAGACCCAGACAGGAATATGATAGAAACAACTTGGCACCATCGAATGGGAATTAAATCATGCACTAAAGATGGGAAAATCAAACTGCTCCTGGAGAGGACGGTATTACTTAAAGTCTACTGAGATTAGTCTCACAAGTACCAGGTAATCCACTGTTAGTGCTGTACAGAATGAGTTTACGTGAAGGAGTATTACCTGATGCTTGGACAAAGAGTGTCATTATTCCCATCCCCAAACCACACTCAGATGATTATAGACCCCCATATCTCTAACATCGTGTGTCTGTAAAGTGCTTGAACGTATTGTTCTTAACAGACTCATGTATCGTATACAGGGGCACCTGTCACCTAAACTGTTTGGATTTATGCCTGGGCTCAGTACACAACACTGTTTTGCTGAATACTTCGCACATATTGAAGCTTCCCTCAAACAGTCTTCATCGACCTAGCAGCAGCTTTTGATACAGCAAACAGAGAAATCATACTGGAACAGCTTGCCGAGCTGGGAATACAAGGAAAATTACTGAAATGGATAAAGGGCTATTTGTCTAATCGAACAGCATATGTTTTGTTTAATGGTGTTAAAAGCACAGAGAGCAAACACTTTGAACTGGGAACTCCACAAGGAGGGTCCTCAGCCCCTGTTGCGCCAGATGTGGGGGTTTTTCTTTTTTTTTGCTGTCACGACTGCAATGCGTACGTCGCCAATGTACATGTGGCAGACGCTTCACGAAGCTGTCGGAATTAGAAAATAGAAAATACGAGAGCAACCGTACAGGGCCTGGGAGCAAGGTCGAGTTAGAGTCCTTGTGGGTCTCTTCTCAGACTAGCCTCACCTGGTCCTGCTCCACGTTGGTCGTTGGAATCTCCTCAATGATGTAACACTTTAAGGGACTCCTAGGGTCCTCATCAAATTTATAGTTTAGTGACTTACAGGCAACTCGGTGTTGAAGACACTTAGAGCTGAAGGCTGGAGTAATATTGGCAGTATTCAGAAGTGGTTCAACGGAAACACCGCATAAAGCTTAACAGTAGTTTATTTACTAACTTAACCACTAATACACAGGGTGCTTGATTTACTTTCGATTGGCGTCAGCAAAGCTATGGTTGCATTAGCGAGACTCTTGACGTCTGGCTAATCGACTCGTATCCACTCGTGGAGAAACACCTAACTTAACACAGTTGACAGCCAATCATTAACACGGCAACCTAACTGCCGGTATGCAAAGGGATCACAAGAGTTCCAACCGGATACTCGGTAATGATGATATGCAATAAACACAATAATAATCACACAATAACTAAATGTGTGGTGTATGTGAAGCTCACATCCACAGACGAGTGAAATGCTGTGATACCACACAGATAAACACGCATACACCGTCGATTCACCTATAACCTGCGACAGGTATAAGAAGTGAGAACTGTGGTTGATCCCTCAGATCAACACAGACACAATAAACAATGACAAGATCTTGTACTTACAGATAAGGTACCTTTCCTTACGCACTCACTCAGACTCGTTTATACAAGCACTCGTAGGTGGCCTGACAGCTGGTTTCGCTCGTAGACACGGAGGGTACTCGCAGTATCTTGAGATGATTTCGTGAGTAGGGCGTGCTGTATGCTTAACAGACAGACACACGCGCACACACTGGCACTGACGGTGCGTGAGGTGGTGACGTCACGTAGGAGCTAGGGCGGCGGCGGGCGCTCGAGGTACTGAGGTACACGCTCAGGATGAGTGGCGGTACCATGCACTACACTGTACACTGTGGTAATGTCACACACAGATTACTTAGGCGGCGGCACTGCCTTAGTTCACTCTAGGTCACTCACGACGATCTTTGTCACCAGGGGTTACCTGATACCAGTCTGTTTCGCTCTGGAGATTTGTCACTTTAGGCTTCTAAACAATATATTCGCACTCGTGATTCTGGCGAGTTTTTTGGTATATCGCAAAGACGCTGAGTTAACTTGACGGTGAGGGTTAGACGGTGTTCAGTCTATTGGCCGGTAGAACAGAACACGTCCACTTTGCAAGAGATCCCTCACAAGAATGAATCTTGCCTGAAGCTCCGGGCGTCTCGTGGGCACACACAAAAGAGTTACAATTGACCAATAGCATTGCAGCAAATGAGCGGGAACCAATCATATTAGCTCGTTCGATGAGCAGTAGCAGGAGTGACGTCATGAACACGTCATAGCTGTTATTCAACATCGCGCCGGTTGACCCCAGAGGTCAGACGCTGCTGGCGTCTCCCCTCGGTCCCACGGGGCACCAGCCATGTACTCACTGACCCTTGGTGGTCAGTATGCTTAACTCCCTTGTATCTACTTCCTGCCTAGACATACGGCGGCCTACGTATTTTAACAGTGTTCCTGGTTAAGTGGGCATTCTGGAGATACCCAACATGCCAGAAAACTATCCAGGATTAAGGGAAATAGGCTTTGTGCACAAGATCAGTGCACTGTGCACTGCAATGAGCCATTCAAGTCAGCTGTGGGAGGATCTTGGGAGACATACTCCCACATCATGTGGGAGTATGTCTCACAATATGTAATACAATTGTAATTGTATTACAATTACAGTTATACAGTATATCTTCACATCATGTGGGAGTATGTCTCCAAGATCCTCCCACAGCTGACTTGAATGGCTCATTGCAGTGCACAGTGCACTGATCTTGTGCACAAAGCCTATTTCCCTTAATCCTGGATAGTTTTCTGGCATGTTGGGTATCTCCAGAATGCCCACTTAACCAGGAACACTGTTAAAATACGTAGGCCGCCGTATGTCTAGGCAGGAAGTAGATACAAGGGAGTTAAGCATACTGACCACCAAGGGTCAGTGAGTACATGGCTGGTGCCCGCGTGGGACCGAGGGGAGACGCCAGCAGCGTCTGACCTCTGGGGTCAACCGGCGCGATGTTGAATAACAGTTATGACGTGTTCATGACGTCACTCCTGCTACTGCTCATCGAACGAGCTAATATGATTGGTTCCCGCTCATTTGCTGCAATGCTATTGGTCAATTGTAACTCTTTTGTGTGTGCCCACGAGACGCCCGGAGCTTCAGGCAAGATTCATTCTTGTGAGGGATCTCTTGCAAAGTGGACGTGTTCTGTTCTACCGGCCAATAGACTGAACACCGTCTAACCCTCACCGTCAAGTTAACTCAGCGTCTTTGCGATATACCACACACTCGCCAGAATCACGAGTGCGAATATATTGTTTAGAAGCCTAAAGTGACAAATCTCCAGAGCGAAACAGACTGGTATCAGGTAACCCCTGGTGACAAAGATCGTCGTGAGTGACCTAGAGTGAACTAAGGCAGTGCCGCCGCCTAAGTAATCTGTGTGTGACATTACCACAGTGTACAGTGTAGTGCATGGTACCGCCACTCATCCTGAGCGTGTACCTCAGTAACTCGAGCGCCCGCCGCCGCCCTAGCTCCTACGTGACGTCACCACCTCACGCACCGTCAGTGCCAGTGTGTGCGCGTGTGTCTGTCTGTTAAGCATACAGCACGCCCTACTCACGAAATCATCTCAAGATACTGCGAGTACCCTCCGTGTCTACGAGCGAAACCAGCTGTCAGGCCCCTACGAGTGCTTGTATAAACGAGTCTGAGTGAGTGCGTAGGAAGGTACCTTATCTGTAAGTACAAGATCTTGTCATTGTTATTGTGTCTGTGTTGATCTGAGGGATCAACCACAGTTCTCACCTTCTTATACCTGTCGCAGGTTATAGGTGAATCGACGGTGTATGCGTGTTTATCTGTGTGGTATCACAGCA
>WNGS01001245.1:25253-39112 GCA_020271785.1 Procambarus virginalis | reverse complement strand
TTACTTGTTATGCTGAACTAAATTTAATATTGTTTGAATAATGTAGGTCTCTCATTCAATATTTTGTAACTTTGTATTACAGTTTCTTTCATGTTTGTTTAACATTGCATATGTATATTTAACATTGAAATCCTTTGTGGTAAAGTTGTTTTAAATTCTTTGTGTGTTTAATTAATGTTAAATGTATGCAATATCTCTTGATATGTTAATAATTTACTTTGTGTCAATAACTTTGCTTTGTGCTACAATCTTGGTAGACATCCTGTATTCATTCTTTTTAAAGAAAAGGAGGGATGTCATGTTCACAGAAAATGGTACCATCCGTTTTTCTATGTGCGGCGGCTGGACGCCAAGGGAGAAGGTAAACAATAGCACACAGGACGCCTGCCAAGCTTGGGAGCTACTCTATCATGTAATCGTCTTTTAAGTATTAAAGTCAGTAACCAGGAATGACTTTACATCAACCTTACTACCAAGACTATCTCAGCTATACACAGACACCACAATAGCTAGCACATATATTCCCAGCACTAATATCACTAATATTAATTTTGTTTGTTATTGTGTGTCTCCTCTCCTCCCTTTAACGTAATCTAGTTTTATGTTCAGTTATTTTTCCACTTGTTGTTTTGCACCCTTAAGCCAAGATTTTTGCCTTTATTTCAATTTGTTTTTAATGTCATTAAAGAGCATTGTTTATTATTGTGTTTTATGTCTCTTCCCTTACCTTACCCAGATTACCAAACACGCAGTCATCTTTTTTTTTTTTTTTTTTTTTTACTTTAAATTCTTATATGTGCCCGGCCTTAACATCTGCCAGTGGAAGACTGCCGACCACCATACTCCACTACTTTACCGTCACAAATATATATAATGTATATAAATAATATATATATATATATATAATATCTATATATATATATATTATATATATATATATATATATATATATATATAATATATATATATATATATGCAAACAAGCCTGAATGGTCCCCAGGACTAGTTTCAGTTATATAATATATATATATATATATATATATATATATATATATATATATATATATATATATATATATATATATATATATATATATCTATATATATATATATTCAAAGACTTTAGTTTACACACACACAACTATAACCTGCAAACACTAACAGCGTTCTTACTATGCTATGAATAAACAGCTTTCATTTTTCATTTTATACCCGCATTTTGGGTGAGGTGATATGTTATAACAGTTTTGGATGAGGTGAACAAAACTTTCAACACAGGACAGAAACACGAAACAATGGGTATTAATGGGATAGTAATTGAGTAAATGAAGGTAAGAATGGAAGTAACTGCAGAGGGCCTATTGGCCCAAATTTCTTGATGCTTCTATATTGGAGCGCTCCAATATAGAAGCATCAAGAAATTACTATCCCATTAATACCCATGTTTCGTGTTCTGTCCTGTGTTGAAAGTTTGTTCACCTCATCCAAAACTGTTATAACATATCACCTCACCCAAAATGCGGTATAAAATGAAAAATGAAAGCTGTTAAATTATATATATATATATATATATATATTATATATATATATATATATATAATTATATTATATATATATATATATAATATATATATAATCTATATCACTAAGAACTCTTTGACCCGGCCAGGATTCGAACCCATGCCGTCCAGGATCACCCTAAACGTACACAGTACCGTGACCACCGCACCGATGATCGTCTATAAGATTGGTCAGTCTTGGCGCTTATTAACTAAGCTCCCTGACTGACCAGCCCCCGACGACCCTCATGGATCCATTTGGGTAGTTTTTCATCAAATTCTGGCGCATGCACGGGCCGCACTGAGTCTAACATGGTGTGAGAAAGCTGCATGAACGCGCAAGCCATATATCACTAAGAATTCTTTGACCCGGCCAGGATTGGTGCGGTGGTCACGGTACGTTTAGAGTTGATCCTGGACGGCATGGGTTCGAATCCTGGCCGGGTCAAATTTTTAAGAGTTCTTAGTGATATATGGCTTGCGCGTTCATGCAGCTTTCTCACATACAATATATATATATATATATATGCATATGCAAACAAGCCCGAATGGTCCCCAGGACTCGATACAACTGAAAACTCACACCCAGAAGTGACTCGAACCCATACTCCCAGGAGCAACGCAACTGGTATGTACAGGGACGTCTTAAACCACTTGACCATCACGACCGGACAATAGGAAGTGATAGCCGAGGCTATATGAACCACTTCCCTGCCGGCAGCGGGATGGTATCTATAGCTCGGCATATCATCTTTTATGTCCGGTCGTGATGGTCAAGTGGTTTAAGGACGTCCCTGTACATACCAGTTGCGTTGCTCCTGGGAGTATGGGTTCGAGTCACTTCTGGGGTGTGAGTTTTCATTGTATCTAATCCTGGGGACCATTCAGGCTGTTTGCATTTGTGTTCCTCACGTGTTGCCCCAAAAAATGAGGTGATTTGATAAAAATGCTATGCCCAAGATTACCATCCGAGTGCCGGCGGGGCGGGGAAGTGGTTCATATAGCCTCGGCTATCACTTCCTTATGTCCGGTCGTGATGGTCAAGTGGTTAAGACGTCCCTGTACATACCAGTTGCGTTGCTCCTGGGAGTATGGGTTCGAGTCACTTCTAGGGGTGTGAGTTTTCAGTTATATATATATATATATATATATATATATTATATATATATATATGTATATATATATATATATATATATATATTGTATATTTGTCTTACCTAGTAGCCAGAACGCACTTCTCAGCCTACTATGCAGGCCCGATTTGCCTAATAAGCCAAGTTTTCCTGAATTAATATATTTTCTCTATTTTTTATCTTACGAAATGATAAAGTTACCCATTTCATTATGTATGAGGTAATTTTTTTTCATTGGAGTTAAAATTAACGTAGATATATGACCGAACCTAACCGACCCTACCCTAACCTAAACCTAACCTATCTTTATAGGTTAGGTTAGGTTAGGTACCCGAAAAAGTTAGGTTAGGAAAGCTAAGTTAGGTTATGTAGGTTAGGTAGTCTAAAAAATATTAATTCATGAAAACTTGGCTATTAGGCAAATCGGGCCTTGCATACTAGGCTGAGAAGTGCGTTCTGGCTACTAGGTACGACATATCATATATATATATATATATATATTATATATATATATATATATATATATATATATATATATATATAATATATATATATATATATATATATATATATAATATATATATATATATAATAGTATATATATATATATATAATATATGTCGTACCTAGTAGCCAGAACTCACTCACTTCTCAGCCTACTATGCAAGGCCCAATTTGCCTAATAAGCCAAGTTTTCATGAATTAATTGTTTTTCGACTACCTAACCTACCATAACCTAACCTACCTAACTTTTCGGCTACCTAACCTAACCTAACCTATAAAGATAGGTTAGGTTAGGTTAGGTTAGGTAGGGTTGGTTAGGTTCGGTCATATATCTACGTTAATTTTAACTCCAATAAAAAAAAATTGATCTCATACAAAATGAAATGGGTAGCTTTATCCTTTTATAAGAAAAAAATTAGAGAAAATATATTAATTCATGAAAACTTGGCTTATTAGGCAAATCGGGCCTTGCATAGTAGGCTGAGAAGTGCATTCTGGCTACTAGGTACGACAATATATATATATATATATATATATATGTATTTGCCACAGCCTGTTCCGCATTCGTGCCTGACTAACATATATTATATATTAAATAAAAAATCACCTACTTTTTCTGTAAAAGAATTATACGCCATATTCCTGTTCAATCTATCACTCACTCCTAATCCTTTTAACATTTCTGTGTCTCCTTCCACCACAGTTTTTGCCTCACGCTTGATCGACAACTACTCTTTCACACACACATTGCACAGAAACATGCAATAGCTCACCAGGCCCAAATTATACAGACTTAGATTTGCAAAACCTGATACTAAAATGCACCTATACAAAGCACTCACATGACCTCTCCTAACATATGCTCCAATAGCTCTTTCCTTAGCCGCACCCACTAATAAACTGAAACTTCAGAGAATACAGAACAGAGCACTTAGATGGGTACTCAACACCTGATGGAACGACTTCAATACCAGCGAAAGTCTTCATGAAAGTACCAACATTCCTGCCCTCAATGTCTACTGGAAAACTTTATTAGACAAACAGCTTGATAGACTACTCTCTTATCACGAACAACACATTGACTTTCTCTTACACACTCTTAGACACCCACGATCTCTTCTCCACCATCCCGATCCTCCTCCTAACTCTGTATTTCGTTAAACTTTAGCTCTCAATACAGACGAGGAGTCACAATAACGTGGCTGAAATATGTTGACCAAACCACACACTAGAAGGTGAAGGAAAGTTTAGCACTCAACATCTAGCATCCACCATCTATAAATATACAGTTCTCAATAACCAGCACAAACCATTCGTAAACGTTCAGTCCTGACGCTTTTGAGCCAATCACTGCGATGATGTGAGTTTTGTGACGCCCCTTTTGTTGCTGCCACTCAAACACCCGACTGAATACCTGCCTCAAATGCCGCAGCCTAACGCCACCCAACTTGCTTTAACCCTAGCACTTTTTTCTCCTACAAATATACTTCCCTCTCACCCCCTTTCCTCTTCTTCTGTCCTCCACTTCAAAGCTCGGCCCTCGGGGTGTCTTATCCTGTGTATATTCGTATTTGTACCCAGTACTCAGAGTGCCTCTTTTGCTCACTGGGCACGTACGTTGCCCCTCACGCGATGGGGTTTCATCTACGACGTGTGACGGAGGAAGTACAGCCTCTTGTAAATATCGTATAATCACCATTATTGTAAAATAACGTAATTATTATGTTCATTTTGCTTTTGCTTTGTGTTAAGCCAAGTAGTCAGGATTTGTTATTTGTTCTTTGTGTATATTTTTATTAAGTAAATTGTTTAATGTTTAATGGTCTTATTTTCCTGCACCTGTTCGTACAGCAAAGGACGCCAGCAGTTTAATTTTAATTTATTTTTCTTTAATGAGCGTGAGAGACACAGCACCTGCCGGGAGAGTGCCCGGGTTATCTCCACACCTCACAAGACACATTTCGTGTGTATCCATATATATAAATATGAGAGCACACTATAATCACACATTCTCACACACGAAAATACACGCCCAAACATGCACATAAACATGCATACACTACAGGCAAGTGTCCCCAAATGAACAACCGTGGACATCTTCAAGAGAAAACTAGATAGTTTCCTCCAAGGAGTGCCGGACCAACCGGGCTGTGGTGGGTATGTGGGCCTGCGGACCGCTCCAAGCAATAGCCTGGTGGACCAGACGCTCACAAGCCAAGCCTGGCCTCGGGCCAGGCTTGGGGAGTAGAAGAACTCCCAGAACCCCAACAAGCAGGTAAGCTAACTTGCATACCATGCAAGCTGATGGAGAAGATTGTGTGAAAAAAGCTAGTGGAACATCTGGAGCAAAAGAATTTTGTAACAAAGAATCAACATGGGTTCAGGAATGGTAAGTACTGCCTCTAGGGTTAATTGAATTCTACGACCAGGCAACAAATATCAGGCAAGAAAGAGAGGGGAGGGCAGACTGCATATTTTTGGATTGCCAGAAAGCCTTTGACACAGTACCACACAAGAGGCTAGCGAAAAAGCTGGAGATGCAGACAGGAGTGAAAGGGAAGGTACTCCATTGGATAAGGGAGTACCTAAGCAACAGAAGACAACGAATCACTGTGAGGGGCGAGGTCTCAGATTGGCGAGACGTCACCAGTGGAGTCTCACAGGGTTCAGTCCTTGGACCTATACTGTTTCTGATATATGTAAATGCAAGGTAATAAAACCTAGGCGGTGGAAACAGGAGGCCAGACATAGGATACCGAACAGGAGATGAAGTCCTTCATGAAACGGACACAGAGAAAGATCTAGAAGTTGATATCACACTAAACCTGTCTCCTGAAGCCCACATAAAGAGAATTACATCTGTGGCATACGCGAGGCTGGCTAACATCAGAACAGCCTTCAGGAACCTGTGTAAGGAATCATTCAGAACCTTGTATACCACATATGTAAGACCAATCCTGGAGTATGCGGCCCCAGCATGGAGCCCGTACCTTGTCAAGCACAAGACGAAGCTGGAAAAACATCAGAGGTATGCCACTAGACTAGTACCAGAACTAAGAGGCATGAGTTACGAGGAAAGGCTGCGGGATCAATGAGGAGTCAGACCACTAGTTTAATGGAAACCAATGACCTCCACAACTCAGGCCAACATGGATTTAGAGCAGGAAGATCATGGCTCTCGCAGCTACTTGACCATTACGACAATATTACTGAGGCATTAGAAGAAAAACAGAATGCAGATGTGGTATACACGGATTTCGCAACGGCATTCGATAAATGTAACCATGGAGTGATAGCACACAAAATGAGGTCAATGGGAATAATTGGTAAAGTTGGACGCTGGATTCTCAGTTTTCTGTCGAACAGAACACAGAATAACAATCAACCATATAAAATCGAGTCCAAGCGTAGTTAAAAGCTCGGTACCTCAAGGTACAGTCCTTGCACCACTGCTTTTCCTTATTCTCATATCAGATATAGACTCAAATACAAGGCACAGCTTCGTATCATCCTTTGCAGATGACACAAAAATCAGCATGAACATTACCTCTGCTGAAGACATTGAAAACCTACAAGTAGATATTAATAAAGTTTTCGACTGGGCAGCAGAAAATAACATGATGTTTAACAGCGAAAAATTCCAGGTACTCAATTACGGTAAATATGAGGACCTTAAACATAATACAGGGTACAAAACACAGTCAAATTTGCCCATAGTAGGAAAGCAACATGTAAAGGATTTGGGAATAATGATGTCTGACGTCCTAACGTTTAGGAAGCATAACCAAGCAAATATTGCGACAGCCAGAAAAATGATAGGATGGATTACGAGAACTTTCAAATCCAGGGATCCCATCACAATGTTTGTACTCTTCAAATCCCTTGTGCTGTCCCGTCTTGAGTACTGCTCAGTACTCACTTCCCCCTTCAGAGCAGGAGAGATTGCTTAAATAGAGGGAGTACAGAGAACATATACGGCATACATAGACGCGATAAAGCATGTAAATTATTGGGATCGTCTCAAAGCCTTCAACTAGAAAGACGACGGGAGAGTTATCAAATAATATACACGTGGAAAATACTGGAGGGCCAAGTACCAAATCTACACAGTAAAATAACAACATGCTGGAGTGAACGATATGGAAGAAAATGCAAAACAGAACCAATGAAGAGCAGAGGTGCTATAGGCATAATCAGAGAACACTGTATAAACATCAGAGGTCCGCGATTGTTCAACGTCCTCCCAGCGAGAATAAGAAATATTGCCGGAACAACCGTGGACATCTTCAAGAGGAAACTAGATAGTTTCCTCCAAGGAGTGCCGGACCAACTGGGCTGTGGTGGGTATGTGGGCCTGCAGGCAGCTCCAAGCAACAGCCTGGTGGACCAAGCTCTCACAAGTGAAGTCTGGCCTGCTGGCTGCTCCAAGCAACAGCCTGGTGGATCAAGCTCTCACAAGTCAAGCCTAGCCTTGGGCCGCTCCAAGCAACAGCCTGGTGGACCAAGCTCTCACAAGTCAAGCCTGGCCTCGGGCCGCTCCAAGCAACAGCCTGGTGGACCAAGCTCTCACAAGTCAAGTAAGTAATTATCAAAAGAAGGCACTAAACCAGGAAGGCTATGTAGCACCATCAAATGTGCGGAATAATCAGAGGGCGCTAATTATCACCAAGGATGCCAATACGAGAACAAAAATGCATAAGGTGAACGATATCAAAAGTATCCGAGTCACCAAGAATTCTATTGAGGGACAGGTGACCGCGAGGGGCGGTCGGAAAGCAAGCCCACGCTCATCCCGGAAGTCAGGACATTCAAGAAGGACATGCACGACCATAAGAGGGACAATGCAATTAGGATAATAAGGAGCAGGGCGGCGCTCCATCAAGTGACCATGGGTTAAGCGAGTATGGCCAATACGCAACCTCGCCAGAGCAGTTTCCCATCGCCGGTTACGGTGATAGGAGGACGACCACGAGGAAACACAACATTTAAGAGTACGGAGTTTGTTACCAGTAACAGACGACCAAGAAGCCTCCGGGTAAGGATGGAGGAATGGATAACCGGGTAAAAGTCGGAATATGGAATACCTTTACGAGAGATGGGACAAGAGCGGACAGCTTCCTTGGCGGCAGCATCCGCACGCTCATTTAAAGACACACCAATATGGCTGGGAACCCAACAAAACTCAACCGACTTAAACTTACTGTGAACAAGAAACAGCCAATACTGGATCTTGACAACTACTGGGTGAACCGGTTTAAAGGACCCGAGAGCTATGAGGGCACTACGAGAGTCAACAACAACCACAAAGGAAGACTGACAACGAGAAAGCAGGAGACGAAGAGCAGAGAGAATAGCATAAAGCTCCGCTGTAAAGATGCTAGTCTCCGGAGGTAAGCGACACATATAAGTGCGATCAGGAAAAACAACAGAGTAGCCAACACCGTCCGCAGACTTAGACCCATCGGTGAAGACAGAAACGGAGCGGGAGTGAGAAGAAAAGTGCTCAAGGAAAAGGCGTTTTAGAACCGTAGGAGGGGTAAAAGCTTTAGTGACGTGGGTCAAGGACGTACAAAACTGCGGAAGGGGGACTCTTCACGGGGGCAAAGAAGGAACAACACGAGGAGAAACATTAGAAACACGAACGGAAAGAGAATCCTGTAAGCGAGATAACCGGACAGAAAGAGGAAGGTGGTGAAGGAACAGGAACCGCAGGAGGGGCAAAAGTTAAAGCACGACAGAGGCGAGAGGAAGAATGTTGTTAGGACCGCGCAAGATAGCGAAGACAGTAGCGATCACGGCGGTCCTGGAGAGACAGGAAGCCAGTGTCAACATACAAGCTAAGGACGGGAGTCGAACGAAAGGCACCAGAACCGAGGCGCAGCTCAGTATGGTGCAAAGTATCAAGACGGCGAAGAGCAGAAGGAAAAGTAGACGAGTAAGCAGGGCAACCATAATCGAGCTTAGACAGGACGAGAGAGGAATGAAAAGCAAGGAGAGTGCGTCTATCTGCTCTCCAAGAAGTATGGGACAATACTCGAAGGAGAGTAAGGGCCTTAGAGCACTCAACACGGAGGTAAGAGATATGGGGAGACCAAGACAAACGAGTGTCAAGGAATAACCCCAAAAGCTTCGCGGAATCTTTGTACTCAAGGGGATGACCATAAAGTGACAAAGAGGGACGAAGAACGACCCGTTTCCGAGTAAAAGACATGGCACAAGTCTTAGAAGTAGAGAACTTGAAGCCATGATCGGTGGCCCAAGACGACACGGCATCAATCGCAAGTTGAAGCCGGCGCTGAAGGAGAGGCGAATCATCACCCTGACAGCAAAGGGTAAGATCATCGACATAAAGAGCGGAGAAGACACCTGAAGGAAGAGAGGAAAGAAGACCATTGAGGGCAACCAGAAAAAGAGTAGTGCTCAGAACACTACCCTGGGGCACACCTTCGTATTGCTGAAAAGAGGCAGAGAGAGCGGTACCAAGCGCACCCGAAAGGAACGACGAGAGAGGAAGCTGCGGAGAAAGAGAGGGAGATGACCACGAAGGCCAAAAGAATGAAGCTGGGATAGAATATGATATCGCCAAGTGGTGTCGTAAGCCTTTTCCAGGTCAAAAAGGACGGCAACAACGGAGGTCCTCGCAGCAAAAGCAGTACGAATATAGACCTCCAAGTTCACCAGGACATCTGTCGTGCTGCGGCACTTGCGGAAACCAAATTGAGAAGGGGAGAGGAGGTGATGGTGTTCCAGGAACCACATCAGACGAACGTTAACCATACGTTCAAAGAGTTTGCAGACACAACTTGTGAGGGCAATAGGGCGAAAGTCCTTAGGGGAAGTTCCCAGAGACCCTGGTTTGCGAACAGGGAGGACAACGGCATCGAGCCAGTCCTCAGGGACTGACGACGACTCCCAGATCCGATTATACAGACTCAGTAAATACTGAGACGTGCACGGAGGGAGATGGCGAAGCATCTCATAATGAATACCATCGGAGCCCGCCGCCGTAGAACCGCAGAGGGCCAGGGCAGAACGAAGTTCAGAGAGAGAGAAGGGATCGTTATAGGAAAGTCGAAGACGAGTGCAGAAATCTAAAGGACGAGACTCAAGGACAGGTTTACGAAGAAGGAAAGATTGGGGAAGATGAAGACCAGAGCTAACAGAAGAAAAGTGGGAACCCAGTTCGGTAGCGACCTGCAACGGGTCCGCCACAAGAGTACCACGGAGGTGAAGGACCGGGGAAACATCGGGAACGAACTTACCCGCTATCTTGCGGATACGCTTCCAGATCTGTGGCAGGGGAGTTTCGGACGTAATTGTGGAGACATAAGAAGCCCAACATTCACGTTTAGCCGTACGGATGGCCCTACGGGCCACCGCACTCGCTTTCCGAAAGAAAAGAAAAGAATCGGTCGTCTGCCGACGGCGGTGCCTCTTCCAGGCTGCACGCTTACAGCGGACAGCCCGAGCACAGTCCGCATTCCACCAGGGAACGCACTTCCGTGGACCCCGAGAGGAAGAGCGAGGAATAGAGCGGAGGGCAGCGTCGAAGACAGTGTCATGAAAAAGGAGGAGAGCGCGAGGGAGAGGCAGAAGGGAGAGGTCAGAGAGAGCAGCACTGAGGGTAAATAGGTTCCAGTCCGCTTTAGCAAACTGCCACCTAGGGAAAGAGAGGGAAGGGCGAAAAGAGAAAAAGGAAACAAGGATGGGGAAATGATCACTGCCATGGAGGTCATCAAGAACCTGCCACGTGAAATCTAAGTAAAGAGAGGAAGAGCAGAGAAAGATCAAGACAGGAAAGGGTGCGAGTCCGAGAGTCCAAATGAGTGGGCTCACCAGAATTCAGAAGAGACAGGGAAGAAGAGAGGAGAAACGGCTCAAGAAGGCGACCCCGGGTATTCGTCAGAACATCACCCAAAGAGAATGACGACAATTGAAATCACCCAGCAGGAGCACAGGCTCCGGCAAGGAGTCCAGGAGGTGTTTCAAATCAGGAAGAGAAAGCGGGACACTCGGGGGGAGATAAATGGAACAAACTGTGTACCATTTCCCCACAAAGATACGAGCAGCAGAACAATGGAGAGGCAAAGGAAAAAGTAAAGGAACAAAGGGAACATCAGCGCGAATCAAGAGAGCAGAAGAATTAGGAGCCCCAGCAACGGCTGGGGGGGGGGGGAGAGAAAGGAATAGCCACGAAAACGACCAGGACGAGCACCAAGCATCGGCTCCTGGAGACAGACACAAAGGGGCGAAAACCGCGAAATCAGAAGTTGGAGTTCGAGGAAATTGGCGTAATAACCTCGAACGTTCCATTGAAGAATAGACATCGACGAGAAGAGAAAGGACAACAACAGAGAACAAGGAAGAAACAAAGGCGAAAGAGCAACATAGCACGTTAAAGAATATCAGGGTCGGGATCAGGGTCAGCAAAGTCAGGGTTAGGGGGCATGGGTAAACTGAGCACGGAGGGAAGGAAGCGGGAGAACAGACCAGAGGTGGGCGGGCGGGGTCCGGAGGAGGAGGAGGAGGAGACAACAACAGAGAGGAGCAGTCAAGGACAGCAGCAGGAAGAGGGGAGTAGAAAGAGGGGAGTGCACCTCAGCAAGGGCAGCAACCGAAAGGGAAGCAGGGGCCAAAGAAACCTCCATAGCAGGAACAGGGGGCGCAACCACTGAAATGGGAGGGGAAGGAGCAATAGAGCCAGTAGTAGGGGCCGAGGAAGAAAGCGAAGCCTTCTTACCCGCGGGGAGGAGAGGAGCCAGGCTTACGCTTCTGACTTAAAGAGACCGGTGTCCCAGCAACTACGTACCGGGCAACGGATTCCAGTGTCTCAACAGGAGAAGCTGAACGAGAGCACACACGACGGCCGTTAGGAGAGCGATGGACATTCGCCTGCACCGACAGGCGGCGGGGAGAGTCAATAGATGGAGGAGAAGGATGGGAAGGAGGATCGGAGGGAGACGAGGAAGAAGACACAGGAGACACGACAGACCGGGTAGGAAGAAGGGGGACCCTTCGGGACAGAACTCAAAGGAACAGAGGAGGGGGCAGTGGGCGTATCAGGGTCCAAGGCCCGGAAACGGTTGTGAGTCTGAGGAAGGTGGGAAGGACGAGGAGAGGAAGAGCGCAACACGCGAGCATAAGAGACGTTAGCATAAGGCGGGAGCCGGCGAACCTGGCGCCTCGCCTCAGGAAAAGATAAACGCTCCCGGTGCTTCAAGTTGAGGACGGCTGCCTCAAGCTTGTAATGGATACAGGCACGGAGAAGGTAGAGTGGGCCTCACCGCAGTTGAGGCAGCGAGCTTGGGGAGAAGTGCACTCCGACTTAGAGTGACCTTCACCCCCACACAAAGGACAGAGAGAGACAGTCCCAGAGCAGCGGAGGGCACCATGCCCAAACCTCCAGCACTTGTTACAAAGCCGAGGAGAAGGAATATACTCCTGGACAGAGCACCTGGCACCAGCAAGAATGACAGAGGATGGAAGGGTCCTACCATCAAAGGTAATCTTCACAACTCGAAGGGGTTGACGGCGACGACCACGAGGGGGACGAGTAAACGAGTCAACCTGGAGGACAGAATGGCCTTGGGCATCAAGGATATGCCGAATGTCATCGTGGCAGTCCTGCAGATTCCGAACACCGGTTGCAACATGGGGCGGGAGGAGAATAGTGCCAACACTGGCATTCAACTGAGCGTTCTTTGAGACCCGAACAGGGGTCTCGCCAAGGCAGGATAAGGCAGCCAAGCGGGAAGCAGCATCCTGAGAAGGAGCAGCAACGACACGTGTACCGAACGAGTGGGTTGAAAGTAACAGAGGCATCCACGGAATCAACGAGATGTCGATGGAGGGAGAAATCGTCAGGAGGCGCAGAATCAAGAGGGAGGAGATCAAAATATTTGGCCCACAAAGTGAGACCAAACAAGGCTTGATAGGTATCAGAACGGGAAGGAATCGAGCGAAATTGAAATTGAAATAAGTTATTGATGTAAAAATACACCAAAGGAATGAGGTAACCAAGCTATTCTCACCGTCAGTACATATACACACATCACAAAGCCTAACATATTACAAACATTCTGAGAGATAACCTATACATTTCCTACGAGCGAGGGCAGCCAAGACGAGGACGGCGTTGAGAACCCCAGAGGAAAGGGGTTAAAAGGCAGCAGTAGTTACAACGAGAGATGGAGCCGCGCCAGGGGCGAGGTAGTCACCACTGGGGGCTTGGGGCTCGACCCAACCAAGAGGAGGGAGGGGAGACGAGGGGAGGAGTCAGAGAGGCCAAAGGAGGAGCAAGGTCGGGCCCAATGCAGCAGAGGCTACAGAGCCCGTCTTCAACATGGACCGACTCGGGGGCTTGGTCGCCCACCACACGAGCCTGAGAAGGTAAAGGAGAAACAGTAGAACCAGTAAAAATCATCGCTACAAGAAAAATATTCACCACGAATGTGCCCCAACACCACCATGGAGCCATAATAGAGGCAGGACACCCAACAAGAAGCTATCGCCGATCATGCCGGGGCCTCCTAGGGGTGCGTCGGAGCATACGCCACAAATGCCACTTAAGAACCGACAGTCCGCGAGATCGGGTTCAGTGACGAAAGGGGGATTGACAATAAAGGTTCCCCTCGCTCTCGACGTTGGGTACTACAGTTCTACG
>WNGS01001241.1:20648-30798 GCA_020271785.1 Procambarus virginalis | reverse complement strand
TTTCTCTACTTTCTGGTGTTCTGTTATACGGAACTATCTGTGTGTGTGTGTGTGTGTTGTGTGTGTGGTGTGTGTGTGTGTGTGTGTGTGTGTGTGTGTGTGTGTGTGTGTGTGCGCGCGCGTATGTGATTTTCATCGTCTACATAAACCATCTACCAGAAGGAATACAGAATTATATGAATATGTTTGTGGGTGATGCTAAGATACTGGGGAAGACAGGAGACGCAGACGATTGTAATGCCTTTCAAATTTATCTAGATAAATTAAGTGCTTAGAGCGTCAATGGCAAATGGAATTCAATGTAAATAAATGCCATGTTTGGAATGTTGAATCGGATAAAATAGACCACACACAACTTACAAGTTATGTGGAAAGGACTTACAGAACTCTAATAAAGAACAGACCTTGGGGGGGGGGGTTGGGAGTAAGGTGTCGCCAGAGGAACACATAAAGAACATTGTGAGAGGAGCGTGAGCGTCGCTTTCCAACTTGAGACTGCTGCTAATTATATGGATGTGAAATACTGAAGAAACTGTTCACGACTTTTGTGAGACCAAAACTGTAATATGCAGCAGTTGTATGGTGCCCAAATCTCAAGAAGCACATTAAGAAACTGGAAAAGGTGCAACGCCATGCTACAAAATGGCTTCCCGAACTGAAACACAAGAGTTACGAGGAGAGGCTAGAGGCTTTAACATGCCAAAACTAAAATATAGAAAAAAGGAGGCGATATGATCACCACTTACAAATACTAACAGGAATCGACCAAATTGACAAAGAGGAATTCCTAAACCAGCAACTTCACGAACAAGAGGACACAGATTCAAGCTAAGGAAACAAAGGTGCCGAAAAAAATTAGACCAGTGTCACTCACAAGTATTCTTGCAAGTACCCGAAAGAATAAGGATATTACTAGTTGCACACCTAGAAAGAATTAGGTATGTAAGCAAACATCAACATGTCATCAGGGAAGGAAAATCATGCCTGACGAATCAACTGGAATTCTAAGATCAGCTAACGAAACTAAAGCAGGACAGAGAAGGTTGGGCAGATTGCGTGTTTCTGGAGTGTCAAAAAGCCTTTGATATAGTACCGCACAGGAGATTATTATATAAATTGGAGAGATAACTGTATGAATGATAAGAGTAAATGCACTGATAAGCATAGAAAAAGAGTCATTAATGCACTTGTTGGTCGTGTAATACATTATAGTGTATTATAAAAATACATTTACTCAAGCCAATATGCTCTTCTTGGCAACTCTTGCACCATGGTCTCGAACTAATCAGTCAAATTATTGTGAATAATGATTACAGCAATACAGAATTTTACAAAATCGTTAGTATGAAGCTAAATTGCCGTTTAACTGAGGATAATCGGCCACAAAAGTGAAGACATTGTAGTGTATTATAAAAATACATTTCCTCAAGCCTATAAGAAGGAAGAACAGATGATACAGGATAGAATGTATTGGAATTGCAAAATATGCAGTGAAAATACAAGGATTCTTCCTATCATTTAATATAAAAACTCTTGAACAGCTTCCCTTCGTTTTGAGAAAGAGCATTTCTGCCTCAACTGACGCACTGAGGAGTACTAATGTAGTATATCAATACCATTGCAATTCTGGAGAATGTGTGCTCCAAAATGTACTCTATATTGGACACACCACCAATACTCTGAGTAGATGTCTTACACTTCAGTTGCAAGAAGAGGATAGTAATCATTATGACTCTAACCACCATAATACCATCGTGAACGGGTAGGACATAGTGAAGGAAAGTACAATAAACAAGTGCCAATGGTCGGAGGGAGGCTCCGTACACTGAGGCCATAATCATTCGAGAGCTGATACCACTAATCAACATTTAAGTCACTTCGAGCATACAATTCTTTGATGGCCCTCCATTAATGGAGAGGGAAGATAACAGACTCAGTAGATAAATATTAGCTGCAGCTTGGCAACACTCGCCTCATCTGAGCCTTCGTCGCTCACTACTGTTAAGGACTACTTAATCGTAGAGTGAAATGAACCCACGCTTATAAATGTCTATTTTTTGCATATAAAATCAGTGTATTCTTAAGATGTCACATCTTTGACATCTTTTGATAAAGATGTCACATCTTTAGTGTCACTACAAATTTAGGCTTCACTAAAGTGTAAATGGTAGACCTCTACCATCTTTCTCTAGATGGTAGGAGGTATTTACATATAATGAAAAATATCATTAGAAAATTAAGTATAATCACAATGCTGATGCGTTAATTACAAGATTAATATTAATACACGATCTAATAGTATTAACTAGAAGGGTAATAGAAACGGTTCTAATTAATACTCTGAATACTTTCGCTGGCAACAAAAGCTTTTCTTCCGAGGATACATTTACAGGAAAAATAATTCTAAATGAATTCAAACCAGACCTAAATAAATGGATGAATGTTTGTAGTGCGTACAGCCGCTCTCCTCGGAGTATGGGAGAGTTACGAGGGACCACATCCACGTGGACACCGTTATTAATAACAGCTCCAGTGGTCAGAATATCAGGATGACTGAAAGGGCACGAGACCATATTTCCGTAGGAGACATTACCGGAGGTACCTCGCCAGGCGGGACTAGTGGTGACCTGGTCAGGTGGTCAAGAAGGACATGATGACTGGACCCAGGCTAACAGCCTCGTTAGTCGTTGAGATGTAAGTCTTGTCCTCACCGCACACGCAGACCTTGACAAAGCACTCAGGAGAGTGTGAAAGACTTGGTGTAAATCTTTACATAAAATGCACAATGACACATTTGTGTTTATATTATTATTATTATTATTATTATTATTATTATTATTATTATTATTATTATGCCATGTTGGAAACAGTGTACGCCGATAACACCCCAATTGTTTTTTAATCTAATCATAGTACTAATCATAATAATTTAATCATTAAACCCAAAGGTTTTTGGGTTTAATGGATAATTTTTGACATTATAGAACCAAATGTTATAAAAAGTCAGTACATAATTTTGAATAGCCTATGTAAATATATGTTATAGGTCTATGTTGTGGATCACAAAACTAGGCGAATAGTTTAATTGGAATATCGTGCATTAGGCTGCAGTTTTGTTATGATCGTCATAGAGCTGAATACAATACTCATATGCTATATAAAAGCATAATTACCATACCTTAAGAATTGTTATGTAGTTAATGTGACGAGGTGGCTTACGTCGCTGTGGCTTTAATGTAACAGCCGTGTGTCGGCTTCCCTTAAACAACAAACAAACACACACACACACACAACACACACACACACACAACACACACACACACACACACACACACACACACACACACACACACACACACACACACATACACCGGGGATAGCCCGGCTATCCCGGGCTGTGATGGGTTCAGAGACTACATAGCAGGCACCATGACAATGGGAGGACCAAGAATAGTAGTAGCAGTAATATACAACCCTCCACCAAATGACAGAAGACCCAGTCAAGAGTATGAAAACAACAACATGGCAGTTAACACTATAATTGAGAGGGCAGCCTCTGCTGCCTGTAGAAATAGATCCCACCTGCTCATCATGGGGGACTTCAATCACGGAAGGATTGATTGGGAGAACAAGGAACCGCATGGAGGCGAGGATACGTGGAGAGCCAAACTATTGGAGGTGGTGACTAGAAACTTTTAACCCAGCATATCAGAGAACCCACAAGGATGAGAGGACATGACGAACCAGCAAGACTCGACCTAGTCTTCACTCTGAACGACTCCGACATAAGAGAAATCGGTTTTGAGGCCCCAGTAAGAATGAGCGACCACAGTGTATTGGTGTTTGAGTACCTGATTGATGAAGGGTTATTGAACTCGAGGAGGGATACTGAAACCAAAAGGTTAGCATATCGAAAGGGAAACTATGAGGGATAAGAAAATTCCTAACAGATATAGCATGGGAAACAGAGCTCAGGGGAAAGACGGCCCAAGATATGATGGACTACATCACGCAGAAGTGCAAGGACGCAGCAAACAAGTTTGTCCCAGTCCAAACTAGATACATAGACTAGGATAAGTAGATGAATGTTTGTAGTGCGTACAGCCGCTCTCCTCGGAGTGTGTTTGTGGCGTAAGTGTAGTGTAGTGGATGAGAGTGATGGACACCTAAATCCGTTGCCTGTACAACCATACTGCCAGGCCGCACATAGCCTTTACTCTCATACGCACTCGTCTGCTCGATACGGCCATGGCCTCGCTGTCTGCAGAGTCCGTGTTCGATCCCCGATGGTCCAGGTGACGGTACCGTCCAGTTACTGTCCTCATATCGCAGCTCCCAGTCTCCCTCGTATCCTTTATTAGCGCTGTATAGTCACAATAACTTAGAGCTTCTACGTGATAATTATCTTATCTCATGCAGGATCATCATCAATGAAATGGCAACGAAAAAATCCAACATGATACCACAAGAAATGAGGCACAAGTATCTCGAGGAAATTTATAAAGAAGCCGGAGATGAACTAGATCAAATCTACACTGATGGGTCATCTAATCCTGTCAATGGCAGGGCTGGTGCAGGATACACGGTAATCAAGGATAATACTTTCCAACGCAGAAATGAAGAAAAAGCACGTATTGAGAACTATGCCTCTTCAACGCAAGCAGAGCTAACTGCCATTGTTATGGCGTTAAGGTTTCTTGAACGAAACACTAATGGTGCAGTGATCTGCATTGATTCAAAAGAAGCCCTGCAAATCTAAGTAAAAATCAGGCAGAAAATCTTGCGGTAGTTGCTGAAATTAAGAGAGCTGTGAGAGTACTAACCAACTAGAAAAGAGTCGTCAAGTTTCTGTGGATCCCCTCCCATGTTGGGATATGTGGGAATGAACGAGCAAATGTGCTGGCTGCTGAAGGCGCTGAAGGAGCCCATATTGAATACTTCATACCCAAGACTCTTCTAGAAATTAGAGGTATTGTCAGGCAACATCACCGTGACAAGGTAACTGAGGAAATGAGGATAGAAGCACAAACCAGTAAAACTGTACGATGGTACAACATGGTTGCAGCTGGCAATCCCAATCATTATGGCCGAAGAGGAGAGTTGATCAGCGGAATTGCAGAATCTGTGATGAGAGTGACGGACACCACGTGAATGTGAACACCTGAGAGACGTTAGAAGTATGTGTAGAATAACAAACTCCACATTGTTTGAGTTAGGAAAACACTATTTGTCAAATATTGATACTGTTCTTAAAAGATTCCCCCATTTTGCACCCGCAAGATAACGTAGGATTTTAAGGGTTGACAAATGTTAATCTTGTTTGAAGAGCTGTTCACTTGAGACAGTTAAGCAAGTCGCAACTGTGTCTGGGTACAAGTGACAGGATGAACAACCCAGCGGGTTTTCTTCCTATTGGGGAGTGTTATACAACCTGCTATGGCGGTATGTCCACTCACAGGATGAGTGACGTTGCCCAATACTGTCACTATGGCGGTGTGTCCACTCAGAGGATGAGTGACGCTGCCCAATACTGTCACTATGGCGGTGTGTCCACTCACAGGATGAGTGACGCTGCCCAATACTGTCACTATGGCGGTGTGTCCACTCACAGGATGAGTGGCGCTGCCCAATACTGTCACTATGGCGGTGTGTCCACTCACAGGATGAGTGACGCTGCCCAATACTGTCACTATGGCGGTGCGTCCACTCACAGGATGAGTGATGCTGCACAATACTGTCACTATGGCGGTGTGTCCACTCACAGGATGAGTGGCGCTGCCCAATACTGTCACTATGGCGGTGTGTCCACTCACAGGATGAGTGACGCTGCCCAATACTGTCACTATGGCGGTGCGTCCACTCACAGGATGAGTGACGCTACCCAGTACTGTCACTATGGCGGTGTGTCCATTCACAGGATGAGTGACGCTGCCCAATACTGTCACTATGGCGGTGTGTCCACTCACAGGATGAGTGGCGCTGCCCAATACTGTCACTATGGCGGTGCGTCCACTCACAGGATGAGTGACGCTACCCAGTACTGTCACTATGGCGGTGTGTCCATTCACAGGATGAGTGACGCTGCCCAATACTGTCACTATGGCGGTGTGTCCACTCACAGGATGAGTGGCGCTGCCCAATACTGTCACTATGGCGGTGTGTCCACTCACAGGATGAGTGACGCTGCTCAATACTGTCACTATGGCGGTGTGTCCACTCACAGGATGAGTGGCGCTGCCCAATAAACTCGCCCCTCGGGGCAAAATTTAAAAAATGTAAATCTTAGCTTGTTGTGTCATGTATGTTGTGTTGGTGCCATGGGCACAATCAGAGAACACTGTATAAACATCAGAAGTCCACTGTTGTTCAACGTCTTCCCAGCGAGCATAAGAAATATTGCCGGAACAACCGTGGACATCTTCAAGAGAAAACTAGATAGTTTTCTTCGAGGAGAGGCGGACCAACCAGGCTGTGGTGGGTATATGGGCCTGCGGGCCGCCCCAAGCAACAAACTGGTGGACCAAACTCTCACAAGTCAAGCCTGGCCTCGGGCCGGGCTTGGGGAGTAGAACAACTCCCAGAACCCCATCAACCAGGTATGTAACAGACTTAAGGGCCAAATGTGTGGTGGGAGTGGTGTTGGGACGCCCGTGTTCCCAGATGGTCCACGAGGCCAGGCCCACGGCCAAATCAATACATTTTCTCTTACTAATACCCTCGACCTGCGGCACACCTTCCAGACGGTGTAGGATAACACCTGCAACTGAACTTATTACAGGTGTGTGATTATTATTGTCAGGTGTGTGCGTGCGTGTGTGTGTGTATGTATGTGTGTGTGTGTGTGTGTGTGTGTGTGTGTACTCACCTAATTGTGCTTCCGGGGGTTGAGCTTTGGCTCTTTGGTCCCGCCTCTCAACTGTCAATCAACTGGTGTACAGATTCCTGGGCCTACTGGGCTCTATCATATCTACATTTGAAACTGTGTATGGAGTCAGCCTCCACCACATCACTGCCTAATGCATTCCATCCGTTAACTACTCTGACACTGAAAAAGTTCCTTCTAACGTCTCTGTGGCTCATGTGGGTACTCAGTTTCCACCTGTGTCCCCTTGTTCGCGTCCCGCCAGTGTTGAATAGTTTATCCTTGTTTACCCGGTCGATTCCCCTGAGGGTTTTGTAGGTTGTGATCATGTCCCCCCTTACTCTTCTGTCTTCCAGTGTCGTAAGGTGCATTTCCCGCAGCCTTTCCTCATAACTCATGCCTCTTAGTTCTGGGACTAGTCTAGTAGCGTACCTTTGGACTTTTTCCAGCTTCGTCTTGTGCTTGACTAGGTACGGGCTCCATGCTGGGGCCGCATACTCCAGGATTGGTCTCACATATGTGGTGTACAAGATTCTGAATGTACTCGATTCTGAAGATGTATGTGTGTATGTGTGTGTGTGTGTGTGTGTGTGTGTGTGTGTGTGTGTGTGTGTGTGTGTGTGTGTGTGTGTGTGTGTGCGCGCGCGTGTGTACTTAACTGGGATCGAAATCCCGGTCGGGAGCCATCGTCTGGCTTGGAACTCTTACCCATTGATCTCTTGGCGTCACTCCTGCTGTGCTCAATGAGATGTATTATTTTTTTTATATTTCAACTTAGTGTGTGTGCAGTTAGCATCGTTTGCTATCTACTCTCGCGTTAACCGCTCCAACACTGCCTCTAAACTTCAGAAAATCATCCTTGTATCTTCTGGCTTATTTGGGTTTTAAGGTCGTATAGTGTGTCCCTTTTTCTTGTTGCATCATGTGCCGGGCATCCTGTCCCGGTCCACGATGTCGGTAGTCGTGAAGGATGTTGCATGTTGTTACCATGTGCCCTCATCTTCGCTATCCACCCTGCAAGATTTCCAGTGTTTCATCCAGTCATCGTAGCTCAGGTGTTTCATCCAGTCATCATAGCTCAGGTGTTTCATCCAGTCATCATTGTTCAGGTGTTTCATCCAGTCATCATAGCTCAGGTGTTTCATCCAGTCATCATTGTTCAGGTGTTTCATCCAGTCATCATTGTTCAGGTGTTTCATCCAGTCATCATTGTTCAGGTGTTTCATCCAGTCATCATTGTTCAGGTGTTTCATCCAGTCATCATTGTTCAGGTGTTTCATCCAGTCATCATTGTTCAGGTGTTTCATCCAGTCATCATTGTTCAGGTGTTTAATCCAGTCATCATAGCTCAGGTGTTTCATCCAGTCATCATAGTTCAGGTGTTTCATCCAGTCATCATAGCTCAGGTGTTTCATCCAGTCATCATTGTTCAGGTGTTTCATCCAGTCATCATAGCTCAGGTGTTTCATCCAGTCATCATAGCTCAGGTGTTTCATCCAGTCATCATAGCTCAGGTGTTTCATCCAGTCATCATAGCTCAGGTGTTTCATCCAGTCATCATTGTTCAGGTGTTTCATCCAGTCATTATAGCTCAGGTGTTTCATCCAGTCATTATAGCTCAGGTGTTTCATCCAGTCATCGTAGCTCAGGTGTTTCATCCAGTCATCATAGCTCAGGTGTTTCATCCAGTCATCATTGTTCAGGTATTTCATCCAGTCATCATAGCTCAGGTGTTTCATCCAGTCATCATAGCTCAGGTGTTTCATCCAGTCATCATAGCTCAGGTGTTTCATCCAGTCATCATAGCTCAGGTGTTTCATCCAGTCATCATTGTTCAGGTGTTTCATCCAGTCATTATAGCTCAGGTGTTTCATCCAGTCATTATAGCTCAGGTGTTTCATCCAGTCATCGTAGCTCAGGTGTTTCATCCAGTCATCATAGCTCAGGTGTTTCATCCAGTCATCGTAGCTCAGGTGTTTCATCCAGTCATCATATTTCAGGTATTTTACAGACTGGTCCGTGACAGCTCACTACATCTTTCTCGTCACATTTCTCTGACACTGATCACACGGGGGTCACAGCGCCCTGAATGATTCCCTGAAGAAATTCGTCAAGGCTGCACTGCTTTTGTTTGACAATGCTGTATACGCCGCTCATTATATTCTGTCTCTCACCTTACTGACTGTGACCGGAAGCGTCAGGTCAGTGAATCTATCACCAATCTTTTCTATTTTCCTCACATTTTTATTTACTTGAAAACGAACTTGAAAAATTAACTCTCCAATGTTCATTTTTACAGTTTTATTTGGCCTGGCGCTAAGAGATGCGCTTCGGTAACTCTTGTTAACATTCTCAAAGGCAGAGTTGGAATGTTTACAAACATTGATGAAGATTAAGGCTCCCAGAGGTGGCACGGGCATGAATAGCCCGCAAAAGTTGTTGTTGTTTAAGATTCGTTACTTGGAACAAAAAGTTCCAAGTAGCACGGGCTATGGTGAGCCCGTTCTGGACTTCTTTGGCACAGGAGCGGGGCTGTAACTACCCGTAAAGTTGTTGTTGTTGTTGTTATAGCTTCAGCTACTCGGAACAATTTCCAAGTAGCACGGCTAGGGGGGCCCGTAAGTTACCTGGCACAGGAGCGAGGCAAGTAGCACAGGCTATGGTGAGCCCGAGGATCTCACTTTCACTTTCAGGTCCATTGTATCTCGTCACTGTGGTGTTCCCATGATGGCTGGTACAGCATGCTCTGTGTTCCGTCGTGTCCTGCACGTTGGCAGAGTGTAATTGGGTGGTAGATGGCTAGTGATGCGTGGCTTGCTTATGTATAATGCCTCTCCCATGTGCAGTCTTATGTCACGCCGACAACAGAAGCCTCGTCCCCCTCCTCCCCCCACCAAACATTAACCTGCAAGGTAGTAACCGGGAAACTATTTCATGAACGATCTAGCAATGGAAGGGAAGTGGTGGTGACACACAGCCCTGCACGACGCCCACACTGAGCACCAACACCATATGCTCCTCCAGAAGCACTCGTGCAGGGAGGCACTCACACCCCCGCACATACTGGACTAATCACAAGTGTTGACCAGACCACACACTACACATTGAAGAGTCGACGACGTTTCTGTCCGTCACGGATCATTATCAAGCCCATTATCACAATCGGCTTGATAACGGTCCAGGATGGACCGAAACCTGGCGCCACACCGGCAGGCACACCCAGGTATGATGGTGTGTAATATTCCACGGCACCTCCGTTGTGTACTGGGTCCTCCCTCCGTTGTGTAC
>WNGS01001240.1:31879-42531 GCA_020271785.1 Procambarus virginalis | reverse complement strand
CGCTATCTAGAAAGCTGGGTTACGATATCAAGACAACTAGGTTACAATATCAAGAAGACTACGTTACGATATCAAAAAGATTTACAAATGTCAACAAAAATTGAATAATCTGATTGGTCCTTGATGGTCCCTGCTAAATGCAATAACAGTATGTTAATCACCTTGTTATGATATATACTGGGATAGCAATGATCTAATTGGCGCTCTGAACGTGCACTTTGGCTGGTCATTGGCTGCTGGAGGTCAAGCAATTCGCAAACAATCAAATGGCAATTTGGCATGCATTAGAGGCAAGCAAGTGAAGCAAACACACACTAATAAACACAAATGGGAAGACTTTCTTTCACTGATGCCTCTGTTTACCTAGAAGTAAATTGGTACGTAGGAGTGTGTGTGTGTGTGTGTGAGAACTCACGAAGTTGAACTTGCGGGGTTGAGCTTCGGCTCTTTGGACCCGTCTCTCAACTGTCAATCAACCGGTGTACAGGTTCCTGAGCCTACTGGGCTCTATCATCTCTACACTTGAAACTGTGTATGGAGTCAGCCTCACCACATCACTGCCTAATGCATTCCATTTGTTAACTACTCTGACATTGAAAAAGTTCTTTCTAACGTCCCTGTGGTTCATTTGGGTACTCAGCTTCCTCCTGTGTCCCTTTGTTCGTGTTCCACCTGTATTAAATAGTTTGTCTTTGTCCACCCTGTCAATTCCTCTGATAATTTTGTAGGTGGTGATCATGTCTCCCCTTACTTTCCTGTCTTTCATAGACTTGAGATTTAATTCACGTAGCCTTTCCTCGTAACTAATACCTCTCAGTTCTGGAACTAGTCTGGTGGCATACCGCTGAATCTTCTCTAACATTGTCCTCTGTTTAACTTGGAATGGACTCCAGACTGGAGCTGCATATTCCAGGCTTGGTCTGACATAAGTGGTATACAAGGTTCTGAACGATTCCTTATACAAGTTTCTAAAGATAGTTCTTATGTTGGCCCCTCTAGCATATGCCTCTGATGGTATCCTTTTGATGTGGGCCTCTGTGGACAGGTTCGGTGTGATATCAACCCCCCAGATCTTTCTCTCTATTTGACTCTTGCAGGATATCACCTCCCAGATGGTACCTTGTGTTCAGCCTCCTGCTCCCTTCGCCTAATTTCATTACTTTACACTTTCTTGAGTTGAACTTTAGTAGATATTTTCTAGACCATTTCTCCAGTTTGTCCAGGTAATCCTGTAGTCTCTGTCTATCTTCATCCGTCTTGATTCTCCTCATAATTTTTGCATCATCAGCAACCATTGAGAGGAATGAGTCTCTACCCTCTGGAATATCGTTGGCATGTATTAGAAACAGGATGGGTCCAAGTGCAAAGCCTTGTGGAACTCCGCTGGTGACATCTCGCCACTCTGATGTCTCCCCCCCTCACCGTTACTCGCTGTTTCCTGTTGCTTAGATACTCCCTTATCCACTGAAGCACCTTATCTATTACTCCTGCTTGTTTCTTTAACTTTAGTCACAGCCTCTTATGGCAAAAGACCTGTGTCATAGGTTTTCTTACAGTCTACGAAAATGCAGTCTGGGACTGCTTTGGCTGTCTTCCAGCTTTCCGGTAGGTCTCCTGTTTCCAGTGACCTGTTATACACACTAGAGAGTGGCACATTTATGCCTCTGCACCTTCTTTTAGTATCCACGGTGATTATTTCGGGGTATTAGCGTCCCCGCGGCCCGGTCCTCGACCTGGCCTCCTTTTTGTTACACATCCCCAGGAAGCAGCCTGTAGCAGTTGTCTAAGTCCCACGTACCTATTCACTGCTAGGTGAACAGAGACATCAGGGTGAAAGAAACCGCCCATTTCTTTCTGCCTCCGCCGGAGATCGCACTCGGGTCCTGAGGACTACGAATCCCGAGCGCTGTCCACTCAGCCGTCAGGTCCCCAGCTGAGTGGTGTGTGCTATACAGGCAGTCTTGTGTGTGTATTTACTATATGTATTTAATATCTGTATCTCCAGAATCGACCTATTAGCTCTTGGACCCCGCCTTTGTAACCAATTAATTTTTCGATTATTTTTTTTTCAACCACCCGCAAAAAAAAAATTTGTAAAAAATTTTGATTGTCAGTGAACACAAATTATAACTAGAACCAAAATAAAAAAAAATAAAACAGGGGAGAAAAGCTTGATAAAAAGAGGACTGGGAAAGTTTGAGGATTGAAAAGTACGGAAAGTTTTGCCAAGAGATTGAAAAGGATCAGATTTTCCCCCCAAGATAATCACCGCCGCCTCCGAGACGAGGTCGTTAACAGCAGTTTACCTCCAGTATACCTTGAGTATACCAGGAGTATACCTGAAGTATTCAAAGTAAATATCTGGAAAATTCCTAGAGCATACCTAGAATACACCTTCAGCATACCTGGAGTATACTAGTAGTAACCTTGAGAATACCTGAAGTATGCCTGGAATATACCTGCAACATATCTGAAGCTTACCTGTAGGTTATATACCTGTATATACTTGCAGTATACCTTGAGGATACAGGGATCATAGCTAGAGTATACCTGTAATATACTTGGAGCATACATTAGTATACCTAGAGTATACCTGGAGTATACCTGTAGTATACCTGGGACATACCTGGAGTATGCCAGGTATGCCCCAGTTAGACATTTCTTTTAAAAAAAAATAGATTGGGGTAACAAGTCCTCTTTAACGGGGTTTGTTTACTTTATGAAGAAAATCCGTTAAAATTGGCAGAATTCATGAGTCAGGTGATTCATGAGTCAGGTGATTCACGAGTCAGGTGATTCATGAGTCAGGTGATTCATGAGTCAGGTGATTCACGAGTCAGCTGATTCATGAGTCAGGTGATTCACGAGTCAGCTGATTCATGAGTCAGGTGATTCACGAGTCAGGTGATTCACGAGTCAGCTGATTCACGAGCCAGGTGATTCATGAGTCAGCTGATTCACGAGTCAGGTGATTCACGAGTCAGCTGATTCATGAGTCAGCTGATTCACAAGTCAGGTGATTCACGAGTCAGGTGATTCACGAGTCAGGTGATTCACGAGTCAGGTGATTCACGAGTCAGCTGATTCATGAGTCAGGTGATTCACGAGTCAGGTGATTCACGAGTCAGGTGATTCACGAGTCAGGTGATTCATGAGTCAGGTGATTCACGAGTCAGCTGATTCATGAGTCAGGTGATTCACGAGTCAGCTGATTCATGAGTCAGGTGATTCACGAGTCAGCTGATTCATGAGTCAGGTGATTCACGAGTCAGCTGATTCATGAGTCAGGTGATTCACGAGTCAGCTGATTCATGAGTCAGGTGATTCACGAGTCAGCTGATTCATGAGTCAGGTGATTCATGAGTCAGCTGATTCATGAGTCAGGTGATTCACGAGTCAGCTGATTCATGAGTAAGGTGATTCACGAGTCAGCTGATTCATGAGTCAGGTGATTCACGAGTCAGCTGATTCATGAGTCAAGTGATTCATGAGTCAGGTGATTCATGAGTCAGGTGATTCATGAGTCAGGCGATTCATGAGTTAGGTGATTCATGAGTTAGCTGATTCATGATTCAGCTGATTCATGAGTCAGGTGATTCATGACTCAGCAAATTCATGAGTCAGGTGATTCATGACTCAGCTGATTCATGAGTCAGGTGATTCATGAGACAGGTGATTCATGAGTCAGGTGATTCATGAGTCAGGTGATTCATGAGTCAGGTGATTCATGACTCAGCTGATTCATGAGTCAGGTGATTCATGAGTCAGGTGATTCATGAGTCATCTGACAGACGACATTAAAGATCCAAAAAATAAATAGACATTCGTTAATGATTTCATTTCCTACGTTGAAGAGCAAACTTATGTCTCCGAGACTATCTGGGTTTGTTGTGTTGCTTGCTAGTCTTAGACTTACTATGTTGCTTGCCGTCTTAGACTTACTATGTTGCTTGCCAGTCTTAGACCTACTATGTTGCTTGCCAGTCTTAGACTTACTATGTTGCTTGCCAGTCTTAGACTTACTATGTTGCTTGCCAGTCTTAGACTTACTATGTTGCTTGCCAGTCTTAGACTTACTATGTTGCTTGCCAGTCTTAGACTTACTATGTTGCTTGCCAGTCTTAGACTTACTATGTTGCTTGCCAGTCTTAGACTTACTATGTTGCTTGCCAGTCTTAGACTTGCTATGTTGCTTGCCAGTCTTAGACTTACTATGTTGCTTGCCAGTCTTAGACTTACTATGTTGCTTGCCAGTCTTAGATTTACCATGTTGCTTGCCAGTCTTAGACTTACTATGTTGCTTGCCAGTCTTAGACCTACTATGTTGCTTGCCAGTCTTAGACTTACTATGTTGCTTGCCAGTCTTACACTTACTATGTTGCTTGCCAGTCTTAGACCTACTATGTTGCTTGCCAGTCTTAGACTTACTATGTTGCTTGCCAGTCTTAGACTTACTATGTTGCTTGCCAGTCTTAGACCTGCTATGTTGCTTGCCAGTCTTAGACTTACTATGTTGCTTGCCAGTCTTAGACTTACTATGTTGCTTGCCAGTCTTAGACTTACTATGTTGCTTGCTAGTCTTAGACTTACTATGTTGCTTGCCAGTCTTAGACTTAATATGTTGCTTGCCAGTCTTAGACTTACTATGTTGCTTGCCAGTCTTAGACTTACTATGTTGCTTGCCAGTCTTAGACTTACTATGTTGCTTGCCAGTCTTAGACCTACTATGTTGCTTGCCAGACTTAGACTTACTATGTTGCTTGCCAGTCTTAGACTTACTATGTTGCTTGCCAGTCTTAGACTTACTATGTTGCTTGCCAGTCTTAGACTTACTATGTTGCTTGCCAGTATTAGACTTACTATGTTGCTTGCCAGTCTTAGACTTACTATGTTGCTTGCCAGTCTTAGACTTACTATGTTGCTTGCCAGTCTTAGACTTACTATGTTGCTTGCCAGTCTTAGACTTGCTATGTTGCTTGCCAGTCTTAGACTTACTATGTTGCTTGTCAGTCTTAGACTTACTATGTTGCTTGCCAGTATTAGACTTACTATGTTGCTTGCAGTCTTAGACTTACTATGTTGCTTGCCAGTATTAGACTTACTATGTTGCTTGCCAGTCTTAGACTTACTATGTTGCTTGCCAGTCTTAGACTTACTATGTTGCTTGCCAGTCTTAGACTTACTATGTTGCTTGCCAGTCATAGACTTGCTATGTTGCTTGCCAGTCTTAGACTTACTATGTTGCTTGCCAGTCATAGACTTGCTATGTTGCTTGCCAGTCTTAGACTTACTGTGTTGCTTGCCAGTCGTAGACTTACTATGTTGCTTGCCAGTCTTAGACTTACTATGTTGCTTGCCAGTCTTAGACTTACTATGTTGCTTGCCAGTCTTAGACTCGCTATGTTGCTTGCCAGTCTTAGACTTACTATGTTGCTTGCCAGTCTTAGAGTTACCATGTTGCTTGCCAGTCTTAGACTTACTATGTTGCTTGCCAGTCTTAGACTTACTATGTTGCTTGCCAGTCTTAGACTTGCTGTGTTGCTTGCCAGTCTTAGACTTACTATGTTGCTTGCCAGTCTTAGACTTACTATGTTGCTTGCCAGTCTTAGACTTACTATGTTGCTTGCCAGTCTTAGACTTACTATGTTGCTTGCCAGTCTTAGATTTACTATGTTGCTTGCCAGTCTTAGACTTACTATGTTGCTTGCCAGTCTTAGACTTACTATGTTGCTTGCCAGTCTTAGACTTACTATGTTGCTTGCCAGTCTTAGACTTACTATGTTGCTTGCCAGTCTTAGACTTACTATGTTGCTTGCCAGTCTTAGACTTCCTATGTTGCTTGCCAGTCTTAGACTTGCTATGTTGCTTGCCAGTCTTAGACTTGCAATATTGCTTGCAAGTCTTAGACTTACTATGTTGCTTGCCAGTCTTAGACTTACTATGTTGCTTGCCAGTCTTAGACTTACTATGTTGCTTGCCAGTCTTAGACTTCCTATGTTGCTTGCCAGTCTTAGACTTGCTATGTTGCTTGCCAGTCTTAGACTTGCAATATTGCTTGCAAGTCTTAGACTTACTATGTTGCTTGCCAGTCTTAGACTTGCTATGTTGCTTGCCAGTCTTAGACTTGCTATGTTGCTTGCCAGTCTTAGACTTGCTATGTTGCTTGCCAGTCTTAGACTTGCAATATTGCTTGCCAGTCTTAGACTTACTATGTTGCTTGCCAGTCTTAGACTTACTATGTTGCTTGCCAGTCTTAGACTTCCTATGTTGCTTGCCAGTCTTAGACTTCCTATGTTGCTTGCCAGTCTTAGACTTGCAATATTGCTTGCCAGTCTTAGACTTACTATGTTGCTTGCCAGTCTTAGACTTGCTATGTTGCTTGCCAGTCTTAGACTTACTATGTTGCTTGCCAGTCTTAGACTTACTATGTTGCTTGCCAGTCTTAGACTTGCTATGTTGCTTGCCAGTCTTAGACTTACTATGTTGCTTGCCAGTCTTAGACTTACTATGTTGCTTGCCAGTCTTAGACTTACTGTGTTGCTTGCCAGTCTTAGACTTACTATGTTGCTTGCCAGTGTTACACTTGCTATGTTGCTTGCCAGTCTTAGACTTACTATGTTGCTTGCCAGTCTTAGACTTGCTATATTACTTGCCAGTCTTAGACTTGCAATATTGCTTGCAAGTCTTAGACTTGCAATATTGCTTGCAAGTCTTAGACTTGCTATATTGTTTGACAGTCTTAGACTATGTTGCTTGCCAGACTTAGACTTGCTATATTGCGTGCCACACTTAGACTTGCTATATTACTTGCCAGTCTTAGACTTACAATATTGCTTGCAAGTCTTAGACTTGCTATATTGCTTGCAAGTCTTAGACTTGCTATATTGCTTGCCAGTCTTAGACTTGCTATATTACTTGCAAGTCTTAGACTTCCTATATTGCTTGTCAGTCTTAGACTTGCTATGTTGCTTGCCAGTCTTAGACTTACTATGTTGCTTGCCAGTCTTAGACTTACTATGTTGCTTGCCAGTCTTAGACTTGCTATGTTGCTTGCCAGTCTTAGACTTACTATGTTGCTTGCCAGTCTTAGACTTACTATGTTGCTTGCCAGTCTTAGACTTACTGTGTTGCTTGCCAGTCTTAGACTTACTATGTTGCTTGCCAGTGTTACACTTGCTATGTTGCTTGCCAGTCTTAGACTTACTATGTTGCTTGCCAGTCTTAGACTTGCTATATTACTTGCCAGTCTTAGACTTGCAATATTGCTTGCAAGTCTTAGACTTGCAATATTGCTTGCAAGTCTTAGACTTGCTATATTGTTTGACAGTCTTAGACTATGTTGCTTGCCAGATTTAGACTTGCTATATTGCGTGCCACACTTAGACTTGCTATATTACTTGCCAGTCTTAGACTTACAATATTGCTTGCAAGTCTTAGACTTGCTATATTGCTTGCAAGTCTTAGACTTGCTATATTGCTTGCCAGTCTTAGACTTGCTATATTACTTGCAAGTCTTAGACTTCCTATATTGCTTGTCAGTCTTAGACTTGCTATATTGCTTGCAAGTCTTAGATTTCCTATATTGCTTGCCAGTCTTAAACTTTCTATGTTGCTTGATAGTCTTAGACTTACTATGTTGCTTATCAGTCTTAGAATTGCTATGTTGCAATCATCACAGTAAGTCTAAGACTGGCAAGCAACATAGCAAGTGTTAGACTGTCAAGCAACATAGCAAGTCTAAGACTGTCAAGCAACATAGCAAGTTTAAGACTTGAAAGAAAAATAACAAGAGTAAGACCTGGCAAGCAACATAGTAAGTCTAAGACTGGAAGCACAAGCAGTTAAGACTGGCAAGCAACATAGTAAGTTTAAGACTGGCAAGCAACATAGCAAGTCTAAGACTGGAAGCAACATAGTAAGTCTAAGATTGGCAAGCACCATAATAAGTCTAAGACTAGTAAGCTACACAGTAAGTCTAAGATTGCCAACAGCATACCAAGTCTAAGACTGGCAAACTACACAGTAAGTCTAAGTCTGGCAAGCATAATAGGAAGTCTAAGACTTACTGTGTTGCTTGCCAGTCTTAGACTTACTACGTTCCTTGCCAGTCTTAGACTTACTGTGTTGCTTTCAAGGTCTTGGACTTAATATGTTGATTGACAGTCTTACTTTCTTGCGTGTCATGTCTTAGACTTCATATGATGCTTGCCAGTTCTTACAGTTACTATGTTGCTAGTCAGGTCTTACACTTGCTATGTTGCTAGTCAGGTCTTACACTTACTATGTTGCTAGTCAGGTCTTACACTTACTATGTTGCTAGTCAGGTCTTACACTTACTATGTTGCTAGTCAGGTCTTACACTTACTATGTTGCTAGTCAGGTCTTACACTTACTATGTTGCTAGTCAGGTCTTACACTTACTATGTTGCTAGTCAGGTCTTACACTTACTATGTTGCTAGTCAGGTCTTACACTTACTATGTTGCTTGTCAGTTATAGACTTACCATGCTGCTTGCCAGTCTGAGACTTGGTATAGTGCTTATAAGTCTAAATAATTTATTATAGTATATTAATTTAATATATTGTTACTTGAGCCCCAATCTTCTACACGTGTAAGACTTTGCTAGTTGCAAGTTTAAGTGAGCTGACTTAGTGATATGTGGTCAAGTTCAAGAACCTCTCACGTAATATATGTAAGTTGATATGTACATTAAACTTTGAAACTTACTTGGCTAAAGAATTTTTAGTGGTTAAGTTCCTGAGCTCATTATGTGACTGTAGACCCCCCCCCCCCACAGGGTGGTATGGGGCCCAGTGCCCAACAGAATGGGTAGTAGGCATCCGTCAGTCTCAGGAGACTACGGAGATGCGCTCTGGTTGTCGATCTGGAGTGACCTCTCCAGGGCACAAAGCCAAGGTAGGTTGATATGGAGGAGAAGCTGTCACCCAAGCAGCAGGTTCCCCCTCTCCACGGCGCCAAAAGTCTCCAATGGAAAGATAGATGCCAATACGATTAGTTCCAGTGCCGTCGCAGGAACTGTCAGAACGAGGTTGAAGACAATAACGAACTGCTTCTATGGGCTCCAGCTCCGAAGTTGACCTCGAAGTTGGTAAAATAAGGCAAAGGGACTCCAAATGCGGAGAAGAACCACACCATCAAGGACAGAAACGACCCCAGCCTCCTGAAGAAGAGCCTGGGCCGCACGAGCCCCAGGAGGTGGACGTCCCGGTCCCGCACCCACGGGTTCCAGAGATCGTCACAGCCCTCTTTTATCAGAGGCCCGCCTCGTTTCCTGATGTTACAGGCCCTGATGTTACAGGTCTTGATGTTGCAGGCCCTGATGTTACAGGTCTTGATGTTACAGGCACTGATGTTACAGGTCTTGATGTTACAGGCACTGATGTTACAGGCCCTGACGTTACAGGCCCTGACGTTAGAGGTCCTGATGTTAGAGGTCCTGAAGTTACTGGTATAATGTTACTAGTCTTGATGTTTCAGGCCCTGATGTTACAGGTCTTGATGTTACAGGTCTTGATGTTACAGGCCCTGATGTTACAGGCACTGTTGTTACAGGTCTTGATGTTACAGGTCTTGATGTTACAGGTCTTGATGTTACAGGTCTTGATGTTACAGGTCTTGATGTTACAGGTCTTGATGTTACAGGCACTGATGTTACAGGCACTGTTGTTACAGGTCCTGAAGTTACAGGTCTTGATATTACAGGCCCTGATGTTACAGGTCCTGATGTTACAGGTCTTGATATTACAGGCACTGATGTTAGAGGTACTGATGTTACAGGTCTTGATGTTACAGGTACTGATGTTACAGGTCTTGATGTTACTAGTCTTGATGTTACAGGCACTGATGTTACAGGGATCAGATATTATGTACCCCGCCTTACCCTGGTGACTCTCTATTACTCCCTCATCTATCCATATTCTCAACTAATGGTATTTGTGCTTGGGGGGTTCTACTACCCAAAATCATTTACGTCCTCTTATTACTCAACACAAAGCTGCTATTAGGACAATATCCAACTCTGGCCCCAGACATCACTCGGTACCCCAACTCAAATCTCTGAATATGTTAGATATTAAGTCACTGCACATTCTCTCATGCGTATTATACATATATAAAACGCTGAACTGTGTAATGCCAATCCTGACCTCAAAAGCTTCATTGAAAGCTGTAACAGAACCCATGAGCACCACACCAGAAATAAATACAGTTTTGATATTCCAAGAGTACGACTTAATCAAACTAGAAATGCTCTATAAATCAAGGGACCCAGAATGATGTGGAATGACCTTCCCAACCATGTTAAAGACTGTACCTCTCTCAACCAGTTTAAGATTAAAACTAAACACAACCTGATTAATTCCCTGTAACCTACCTTACCACTCTATTGTCAACCCTTGTATGTTATTTTTTTTTTTTATTCAACGCTGTTTGTCTACCTATTGTATTTGTGCTGCTTTTTCAGTCATGTTCCCCCCTTTTTTTATCTTTATTTGTATCTGTTCTCAATACATTTTATTCTTTTTGCTCAATTCGTATTTAAGTTTTAGATATTAATGTTTTTCTTGCCCGAAACGCATGTGCGTACATAGTGGCTTTGGCAGTATGTACCTGTACTAGCTCTATCTATAAA